>JABUQX010071914.1:0-16110 GCA_015478945.1 Trachelipus rathkii | reverse complement strand
AAAAAAAATATAAGTAAAAAAGGTAAGAGAAACCCTCCCAAAAATAGTAAGCCGATCGACGACGACGCTTTGAAAGCGATTCCGTTTAAGAAGAAACGAGCGGAAAAGAAAACCAAACGAGTCGCCAAAGCCAACAAAAAACGAGCACCAAAAAACAATAAACGCGTTAAATATAAGGAGGATTCTGAATACGAAAAAATCTCACTTGCGGCTTTGAGTAGAAAATTAAAATCCGAAGCTGCCAAAAAAGGAAAGGCGAGAAATAAAAATAACGATAAGGGCGTTGCCCCATGCCCATGCCCATCCCAGCCCTGCCCATGCCCCACCCATGCACCCATGCAAATGCAAATGAAAAAAAATGACCAAAAAACGTATCAAAATTTCCGTTGCCTTTGGAGAAGGGTCTTTACGACCAAAAAAACTGAACACCACCGCCAATGCGAGGGCGTTAGCCTTGGATCTTTAGATATTACCAAAGTGAAATTAGCTTGTTTATTATTATTATTAAATTTTATTATTATTATTATTATTATTATTTTTATTATTTTATTATTTTATATTTTTTTAATTTATATGTTATTATATTATTATGATATATATTATTATTATTATTATTATTATTATATTATTATTATTATTATTATATTATTATATATTTATTTTTTGTCCTATTTTATATCATGTATTATTTGTGATTTTTATATAAACATTAGCTTTCATTATCAATATCATGAATATTTTCACTCTGGTATCAAGATCAATATTATTATTATTATTATTATTACTATTATTATATATTATTATTATATTATTATTATATATTTTATTATTCATTTATATATATATAAGTATATTTTATTATTATTATTTTATACCCTTCCTAACAATATATTTGTAATTTTAATTCGGGTATTAGCTGATGAGTTTGGTTAACTGAAAACTCTAAGAAATGATGTCAAAAATTTTTTCTCTTTGTTTTGAAAGTTGAGCCTTTCCTAGAGCCAAATAATTCGATCTATTAGTAAAATAATTGATTAAAACTTCTTCCAATGCACGCAGTGGATATACGTATTGATAATTAATTCCCTTGAGGCGACACAAAACCAAAGAGAAAAATTCTTCAATAAATGATTTTTAATTCAATAGTCAATTAATATTTGATTTATAACTCAATAAGCTAATATTAAATTAAAAAAGAAAAAGAAGATTTCCCCCTTTCTTCGGATAAAACTTTCTTGAACTTTTAATTAATTTAATTTTAACTTTTAATTTTATATAACTTCATTATTAAAGTACTGTAAAAAAACAGTGTATTAAAAAATTACTTACTAGAAACATTTTTTTTTGTTTGTGTCGACTTCAATGATTAAAGATTAGTATTTTATAAATATATAATCATATATATGATATTATATATAATATATAATATATATAATATATATATAATAAATATATATATATATAATATATATATATATAGTATATATATATAGATATGTTTAATATAATAATAATATATAATATAATTTATAAGGGTAAGGATAAAGTAGCGTATTCGTAATTAGTTTTTTAATCATTATTTTAATTTATGTAAAATTTAAAATATTAAAACATAAATTAGAATTTTCAATAACAAGTATTGATACTTCATTCGAAATAGTAATAAAAATTTGTATAAATTAATAATTTAACACAATTATTAAATATTAACTGAAGAAAATAATAAGAGAATTTAATCAAAAATTTAGTTTAAAATTAATATATAAATTTAAATTATAAATATTACATGAAATTATTATAACTTAATTTTTATATAAGGAAATGAACTTTCTTCCCCTAACTTGCTATTTACCTTCTTTCTGTTGTAACCAAAGCTTCCTATTATTCTAAATCCAGACCAAATCCTTATCTGAAAAGATAGAATTTAGTTAATTTATAGTATTATATTATTATATATATTATATTATTATATATTATAGTATCATTAATATTATATTATTATTATTCTATTATATTATTATTATTATATTATTATTATTATTATTATTATTAATTATATTATAATATATATTATTATTATTATTATATTATTATTCTATTATTATTTCTATATTATTATTATTATATATTAATTATTATTATTATTATATTATATTATATATTATTGATTATTATTTATTATCATATTATAATATTATTATTAATTATATATTATATTATTATATTATATTATTATTATTCAAAAAAAATATGAATGTGAAATTCAAATCATCATATTATTCAGTTTATAGCGAATAATTAAAGTATTAACAGTAATTAATATTAATCCCCTCTTCACCTCTAATTCCATTACATAAATGAAGGACATGATATTTGGGTACCAGCAAGTGAAAACCCCAAATCTTAATTCATTCGTTCGCCTTTATTATTTGTACAGTCATCCAGAAGTAAAGTGAATTTTTCTTTTATAAAAATAAAGCAAACAAAAAAAATCAAACCCTCTTTAAGCTGGCCTTCTTATATGAATCTACTTGGCCTTCTTTGCATGGAGTAGGACAATTTTTTCTTTATCACCAAAAAAAAAATTATATATGGTATTAGTTTTTTGTAGTATTATTATTTTTAATTATCAGTTGCATAAATATAATATTCTTTAAATAATGTATTTATGCCTAAAAAAGGCAGACAAAGAAACACAGTCGCTCCATATGATGGAATAAAGGGTCTGCACTCTGGCCAATCCTACATCCTTATCCAATATCACTTTCTTGCATCCATTTTTGCAGAGCAGCATGATTCGAGCTTTCCGCTGAAAGAACTTGATTTGCATGTACACAAACCAGCAAGTTGAAATGGATCCAAAAAAATTTTTAAGTGTCACTTAAAAATTTTTTTATTTTTTTTATTATAGTATATTTATGTTATTTATAACAGAATGAATAAATAAATAAATTTCATCATATTAGTTGTTTTTTTTTATTAAGAAATTCATTCACTCAAATCTTCAACTCCAGGCCAAATATAAAAATAATAAAACAATAAAAAATATATAAATATATAAAATTAACATATAATTATATAAATACATACATTATATTATAAATATATTTTTAACACTGGGAGGGACCAAAATTAAATTCTATTAAGAAAATTAATATCTTAAACTAAATTTGGAAACCAAATTTATTTTACTGTTTTAGTCAATAATATATATCATTCCCTGTAAAAAAAGATACAGTTAATTATTTTTGACATATATATTTATTAATACATGGTTGTGGGGAAGTAAGTATTTGAGCTTTTTATGTAGCTCTCTACATTCAACTGCAGCTTTCCTCTTAACTCTATTCACACACTTTCTTATCGTTAGTTGGGAAACTGTTCTGCAGATTTTCATGAAAATTGGTATTTTATTTCAAAAATATGATATCCAATAGTGTCGGAGTATAAAATTTCTTATTGAATTTTTTTATTTTACAGAATATTTCCCAAAATTCATATTTTTTATTTCTTTACTGTTCCCATGCTGTAAAAGTATGTTTACAGAATTTTCCTTAATGCAACAACATCTCAACTCCCAGTGAAGTGTTGTTTTTATATTATCTGGGCGTTTATTTCAAATTTCTACATTGATCCGGATTCATCCGTAGTTCGAATTATTCAAATTAGATTTAATTTGAAGGTTCCTTAATCTTATCAACTTCCTGATCAGGTTCACAAGGAGACCAATCAGAATCTTCTGAATGATCTACACCATCATGAAATATAAATGAAAGAAACAACCCATGGCGAACCTCATATCCTGATGAAGCAATATCTCCGTGTTATTGCAAATGATAATTGAGACCACCTCAGGTTTCTAATATGGTATCAATAAATTTGAATTTTTTTTTATTGATTTTCATACATGTCTATAGTTTAAATAAAAAAAAATTTAAAAATGCTTTGAAAATTTTAACCTGTTGATAAAATTAGGCTTTATTTGTTCATTTAGGGATAAACTTATCAGGTTATGGTGAAAACTCAAAACTTTATGTATTAGAAGTAAATAATTTTTAACATCTACATTCATCAAGAAAACTTAATAATTTGCACTGACTTATTATACACTTCCCTGATTCATAAATTATAAGTTGCTGAAATCCAAAGTCAAAACACATGAATTGAAAAGCAGGAAATAAAGCATTTATTATCTACATTTTTACATAGACCAGGTTTACAGCTCTGGGATATGTGCAAGTTATAATTAATAGTAAATCATTCGCACTACATTATTTATCTTTTATAGTAAATGGCCCAATTTTCAAGAATATTTCCTAAATGGAATTGAATGGATTATTCTATAATCTTTGTAATGGTTCTGATTAATTTATGTTCTGCCATACATTAATTAACATTTTATGCAGTCTTAAGTTTTGCTAAATCTCTGAGTATGCGTTGGAATAAAACTCCTTCTTATATAGCTAGAATTATAAACAACCTGCAGTTTCATTTTACATTAAGTTTTTAATATATCATAGTGAATTATTTTATAGCAACAATAGGATTTTTTTGAATTAAAAATCAGACTAAGTTTCCAAATTTACTTTTACTCTAATTATTATTGTTTATCAAGAAAAAGATGAGTGTGGGACCAAATTGTTTCTTTATTATTTTTTGTTTATTAAATACTGATATGTTTCTGAAAAAATTTTTTGCTGATATTGCCTAAAAATTACATTACAACTTTCTTATATAGCATATTGCCTTGTCACAATTGGCTTATCTTATCTTGAACTTAGTTACCCAAACCTCCTCTGAATTAACTTGATATATTTTAATCTTGACATATCTTAAACTAAGTTTATTCAAAGGTAACCTGAGCTAATTTGATAAAGTCTAATCTCGAAATACATATAACGTTGGTAATTCATCCATACCTAACCTGAAATAACTTGGTGTAGATTAATCTTGACTTATCTTAGTTTTCCAAGTCTGAGCTGTAGCTTGATATAGTTTAATCTTGATTTACCTAATCTTGAATTTAATTAGTTTATCTAAACCTAACCTGAAATAACTTGACATAGTCTAAACTTGGCTTATATATTCTTGAAAATAGTAAGTTTCAAACATAACGGGAATGACATTATTATTTTATCATAACTTATAAAAAAACACTATATCTTCATAATATATCATCTCATAGAATAATTCACAGTTATTATCTCATTTTTTAACCTTATCGCGTCTTTCTTACAAAAGAGCTTCCTATTCCTATTGTTAAAGTTACGCCATCTACCCCTAATTCCAATAATCATGTATCCATTTTACCATCTATTTATTTTTCTATTGATACTTAAGTATGCACTCATGCTAAGTCTTATATATACCTCTATTATATTCTCATTCTACTATATTATATAATATATTCATCAAACATCATAATCTTATTGTGAAGTACACTTATATATGGCTTTTAAATATACACATATTTCAAATCCACTGTTTCTTTTAATATCATTTTAACAGACTTCAGTATCAAACTCGTACTTACATATCAATTTCATCGACTCACTGTTAACATTGTCATTATTATACATTATATCTAAACAGATCCAACCTAATACTCATCTATGTCACTAACTAAACTATAACCCTTATCATATCGTTGCAGTATCACAAGATTTGTTCTTACTTTAGATTTTCATCCATTAATAAATCTCTCACATTAATAACACTGAATATTAAATTTTGCAGAAACGTCATCTAAACAATACTTATCCTTATTACATATTGTTCATCTAAATTAATATACACGTTCCACTTACTTTCTCATAGATCATACTATTTCACTTTCACAATCTAGACATCCAATTAACCTATCTTAACTAAATAATATAAATAACATAATGACATCATCAAATTAAATTACCTCATCTCTCACTACTCCACCTCATATAAACTGTGATTTACTCATTCAAACATCATTTTTCAACTCATCTAATTCTTTCCGCACATCCACACAAATCATATCATTATACTTATTTTCAACTTCGATAAATATATATATTAATTAATATATAAATATATATAATTATAATATTATAATATATATTATAATATATAATATATATATATTAAATATTTATAATATATATTATAATTTATAGAGTTATATTTTATAATATAAATAATAATGAAATTTCTCTTTATTAATATTTAAATAATGAGTGTTAATTAAAACAGCTTCAATTTTTTGGAAATATTTTCTATTAATTTATAAGCGTTTAAATTATAGATGATATATTTAACGTTCCAATAGGAACTGAGTGAGAAGGAGAGAGCAAGTAAGAGTACCACTCCTATATTAAGAGAGTAATGTGGAGATAAGGCGGAACCTGTGTAAAGTAATATTTAACATTAGTGGATTATCAATTTAATTCAGACATGTTATATAGGCAGATATAATATTAATGGACAAGGTATTGTGAGATTTGGAATCGAATAAATGAGTTGATGCCAGGTCGTGATAGTGACTGTGTGAAGCAACTGAATTGTAGAAAATATGGAAGATGAAACCAACATTGTTGAGGCGCGATTTAGAGAGTCTGGAGATAATTATTTGATGCAATTCGTCGAAAGTAAATTAAAAAACGATTGTGGAACTAAAGTGAGCAAAACATATTACAGTTCATATGAGAAACAAAATATATGAGAGTTTTAATTATTTAATGAAGGGCAGGATCCAAGGTGGAAATACTTTTATCAAAAATCTAAAAAAATTTTAATATAAATAAATAACAAAGGAAGATAGGTTTAAAAGATGAGAAAAGAAATTGCAGTAGAATTAAGATTATGAAAGAGTTTTCATATTTTCATGGGTGTAATATTTTTCTAGCTAGTCTTGTAAAGAAAATGGGTAGAATATATAGTACAGTTAAGTTGATTTAATTGCTTATGTCGGAAGGTAAATAAGCAGTGAATCCCCTGTTATTTCTGATGTTACTTTGTTGGTAACTTTGAAAATATAAAATACTCATGCAGTTTCGTAATTAAATTGACCAAAAAAAAACTGAGCTTGTGAAATATGATTATTTAAAAAACTACTTTGACAGCAGAAAGAAAAAAAGAATGTAACAAGATAAAAAGCAAAACTATAGAAGTAGCGGCAAATTTTTGAAATAAAAAATGGTATTGTAGCATGAAGAGAGGTGAAAGAGATTATTTATTATTGGTTTGCTGTAAAAGTAGAGAATATTAAGCTGTCTCAAAGAAACCCTGAAAAATAGTATCATTCCTTGTTGTTCTCATTTGGTTGTGTTATTTTCTACCCCAAGTTCATATAATTTTTTCATTACTATATTCCTCCGTTACTTTTTAATAATCCCTCCACGTTCCAGAGAAGTGTGTGACAGTTCGGGTACATCTCATGTGTTCTAATAACATTTCTAAAGCAAGTGTCCCTTTATCTATTATCTCAGATTCCTCTCGAATTCAACTTCCCGAATCTATCTCATCAATTCTGGAAGAGGCTGTATTAATCAAGAGTGGAAGGGAGATAAAATCAAAATAAAATAATCATTGTTATAACCTTATAGTGATTAAAGTAATTCAATTACTATAAAATCATAACCATTATACTATTAAGGCATATAATTATCACTGAACACTACAGTTGAATTTATGTAAGCACTCTCACGGAAAGGTAAACATTCAACAGTTTTAAAAGAGTCATAACAGAAATATTGCTTAGGCAGCTTCAAAGAATCCTCTAATTCTTCAGACAGTGAGACTTTTATTCTTCTTGTGGTTACTCCAAATACAGTACTTCATTGTCTGAAATATTTATTTCACGTTATATCTAGGAAGGTTTTACGTTTCACCCATGAGTGTTGCTATTAAAAGTCACTAATAGACCTTAAGAGAATTATACTTAAAATGTGTTCACTACGCTGCAAAATTTGCTTTTAATCTTTATTACGTTGTTAATTCTTAGTGCACTGAGGAGGGCATTGTCTCTATCATTATCAGGTTGCACGATTGGAAAACTTGAACCACAGAATATACCCATTTCATCACTTGGCAGGCTATATCATATAATAAGCTGCATCACACAAAGTGTGATGGCGTCTTCATATAATTTTCTGTGGGATTGGAATTCTGCAGGCTTGAGTTACTTTTCCAGTTACCTTCTGCTTTGGAGAAATTCTCTTTCAAATCCTATGGTATGTTCTTATTGGAATTTATTCTTTCTTCATTTCAATACGTGATATGTATGTAATGTATATAGTCAAAAGGATATATTTAGAATTATATTATTATATATATATATATATATTTATTATAATAGTTATAATTATTAATATAATGATTATATCATTATATTATTTATATATATAAAATCATATATATTATATTATATAATAGTTATATATATATATATATATAAGGTTATATATATATATTTATATATATAATATATTATGTATATATATATAATAATATATATTATATATATGATAGTAATATATGATATATTATATATATATATATATGTAATATATATATATATATAATATATATATAATATATAATATACTATGTTGGAGTTCTTTTGTATGTATGTACAAAGGTGTGTGTGACGAGTCTCTTAAATGAATTGTAAAGAAATAAAGGCTCGAATTAAGACGAAGAAAGGCTGACGATTCAAGTCTTTATGAAAAAGAAATGAAAAAATTTCGTGATGAGAAATTCAAAAACTTCATAATAACGATCAATTAATCACTGTGCGATCAAAAAGACAGAAGAGAATAGATCTAGATTTCGAAAAGAAGTATAAATTAGAAACAAAAATATCATGATATGTATAGTATACATACATATATATTATTAGTATATATATGTATTATAATTATATATATATATATTGTATTACTATTCTATATAAATATTAGTTATTAAATATAAAATATATATAAATATATATATAAATATATATATAATTTATATATATATATATATATATTATATAATTAATATATATATATATTATATATATATTATTATAATATAATAATACTAATATATATATATACTAGTATATATATATATATTAATAGAATTATATATATAATATATAATATATATATATTATACTAGTATATATTATATAATAAATAAAAGGCACTTATATATATTATCATAATACTAAATCATTAACCTATATACTATATTATATATAATATATATATATATATATTAATATATATATATATATATTATATATCAGTAGCGCTCCATTGCCTTTCCGTTGCAAATTTTGTGCACGATCCCACTTTTGAGAACAACAGACCCAAACGATCGCAAACGACCTTTTTTTTCTTTATGCAAACGATATTTTGTATTATTTATTATTTGATCAGAAAGTTACACCATTTTTCTTTCATATTAATATTATTATCAATATATAATATATATATATATATATAAAATATATATACTATAAGTAATTATAACTCCACATATAATATATATATATATATAATTATACTATATATATATCATATATATAATTATATTATATAATATACATAGTATGTATAATATTATATCATACAAAGCGTCTACACCTAAAGGCATTGACTCAATTCGAGTCTGCACATAATCTTGACAACTTTATAAAACTAATAATCCTCATAAGCTATTGAACGTGAAATATTTTGACAAACGTGTAGATGTTATTTACCACTAGACCAAAATATCTAAAGACATGCGGTTATGCAATGGTTAGTCTATTATAAATACAGGTTTTTTGAAAATGATCGATATACAACAAGAAGAAATTGGCAGTTCGGGTATAAACGATGTTTTATCCATTATGAGGTTCATTTTTTACTTACCTTTCGTGAGAGGTTGTGTCATAAGTTAGTTTTCCTATTGATTGCTTCTATTAATCTGAATATATATAATAAAATTAAAAGTGTAATGAATTGTTGAATGGTCATCGTAACAGTGGAGAGGTAGATAAAGATCATAGATAGTGACTGATAGAAGTATATAATTAGAAAGTAGAATAAAATATTCAAAAGCACAATAACAATAACAAAATAAATTATATAATCAACTAATAATAATAATAATAATATAAATAAACTCTATTAATAAAAAATATATAAGATAATCATAAATAATAATAATAATAATAATATATAATTAATAATAATAATCACACTCAAATAAAATACATAAGGCCCTAATAACAACTATCGACAGTCGCACGATACAACAACTGTGAATATATGAGTACTTTATTGCAAAAAATTTTGAATTATCGTTTCATCTCTGACTCCATCCATACATAGTGACTCATAACGTATATAAATATATAGATTACTGACTCAGAATATACATATCCCATATATCACCTATACTACCATTATCACTACTATAATATTATATACTATATATATATATATATAATATATATATATAATATATTATATATATATATTATAAACGTATAAGTAGGAGGAGATTGAGCGACAAAAATTATTCCCTCAGCTTTATCCCCCCAATCCCTATTTGCACAAGTTAACGATTCCCATTAACTCTCGCGCGAAAAGTGGCATAGCAAGAGTCCTTCTCAAACTTTCCAACCAATTACAAATAATTTAGTAAAACAATTATTTTTGAGTATATATATGTGGCAAAAATTTTGGTTAAAATATAGAATATATGTGATAATAATAATATATAATATAATAATTATAATAATGAATAATAATGAAATAATAATAATAATAATAATAATAATAGGAATTAAATGAAATGATAATAATAATAATAATTTATCATGTAATTTTACTATACGAAAGAACTGTTTCTTTTTAAGTTTTCACTTTTCATTGTAAGTTTTTATGTTAAAACAATATTAGATTCTTACGAGCTGTAATAATATATTATATATAGTACGTGGTACCATCTCTTAATTAGGTATATAAATATATATAATATATATATATTATAAAATAAAAAGTATATATCATATGTAAGTATAATTAAATATATATATATATATGATAATATAATATATTATTATATATGTATATTAAAGGTAAAGAAGATTGGAGACGGCTTATTGTAAATAAAATATTTATAGATGGTAAATTGCCGTTTAAGGTAAAAATAAACTAGGAAGGAGAATTTACAAAATCCTTTTTTAATAATATTTAAATATTATACTACTTATATTTGTAGGAAGAACTTTCAAGCACTAAAGGAGGCCCTCTAGGAGCTCGGAAAAAAACACATTTCGAGAAAAGCTGCCTTAAATTATAAGAATAATTATCTGAATTAATATAAAGAATCTAAAGAATCAAGTAATTTAAGAAGTTTTGGGGTAATTTTCTTAAAAAATGGTGTGTTGAGTTTAAGATGTTATGGTTTAAGAATGGGATCAAGTTAGGAAAGCGTCGTTTTTTGTGAAGTGGTTAAAGTTTTATTGTGTTGTTTATACAGAAAGATTTGGTAAGTTTTTTTCTAATGTGTAGATGTTCTATGTTAAATTATAGGTGTCAATGTGAAGTGATATCTATTGAGTTTTTGGTTTTTGGGAGGCATCTAATGTATGGTAGAGGAAGTAGTGGGTTGATCTGTAAGAATGCATATTTGTGTATTAATATTGATCTGCGATGGATAGTTCATGAGTTAACTACCAATATAGAGCTATTACAGTTAAGGTAAGGGAATCATTGTAAATGCATTGAGATGAAGTAGTACGGATTAACATTGAATGTGTGTGGAGGTTTGAGGAATGGTATTAAAAGGGAGGGTATGGGAGGAGGTGATATCGATGGTATTAGGTAAGATTTTTTACTTAGAGTTAATGTATTTGTGTAGTAAGGGAGAAAAGATTTAAAGGTAGTTTTTAGTGGTTGGTTTTATTGTAATATGTATTTTTTTGCTTAACAGTAAAGCTTTGGAAAAATGATGTGGAGAAGGATATAAACATCAGTGTTGGATCAAGTAGTGAAAAGACGTCTACCTCGCTCAATTCAACCAGGTGGAACTTTCATTCAGATCTGTAATAGCAGTTCTGTGTAAGAGAACATAAAGAATATTAGAAGACAGTAAAAAAGCCACATGGGCCTACTCGAGACTGTTCCCCAGTCAACCCGAGCTACCCAAACATGCTCATAAAAGCGAAATCCACAAAGAAACCTAGGAGCATGTCAATTTGTTGTAACTAGACAAAATCACATCAATTTTGGCTTAGGTCAAAACTAATGATATACTAAATATGATACCCAAAACCCATCCATATAAGCATTAATAACTAAGTTATGGTCACATATGCCATCAGCATAACTATATCAACAACTAAAAACCCGCCAATTTTGGCTTCGTCAATATTTTATATAAGTCCCCAAACCCATCCATAAACGAATCTAACCCTTCTTAAATGTTGCACAATCGGTCACAATCAAACAACCCCTCATGGCGACGTATTCCAAAACTTTTAACTACCCTATTAACTCGAAATGCATGGCTTTATAATGTATCAAGAGGAACATGCCTTTCTTCTTAAATTTTCCTTATTAGCCCCCTTAAGGTCAACTTGTCCATGTTCATAAATATATGAAAATTAATTTAAATGACTCTGTATATCATAGATGTAAAATATTTGTGGACTTGGTATCAAATGATCCCCTCTGAGAAATCGCTCTTTCATACAGAAAACATTCACTAATACCTCTTCATCTCTGCTCTCATAGTGCTTACCCTCAAACCCAGAAATCATCCTTGTTGCTTACTACGGTTTGCATCTCTATCTAGCATGTCTAAAGTCTTTCTTTAATAAGGGCCACAACTTGTTGCACAAAAGTACTCATATACTGGCCTAACAATAAAATATAATAGATTATAGCAGTTTACTTATTACTTTTCCTGCGCTCTTATAAACAACATTGCGATTTAATTAAGATCCCAGCATCTTATTAAGACTTTATTTCTAGCATAATCCAATACACTGATTAGCATTACTTTTCAGAATTAACTGCTTATGAATCCACACATAAATCTTTTTCTTGGTCACAACAGACTCAAGCCAATTCCCACTCATATCGTAGTTAAGTTAAAACTTTTATTTAAGTAACCTAGGTGAAGAACTTAACATCTATTGTTACTATTAAATTTCATATTGCCACACTGTATTATGCCCACTGTGCCAGAAAATATATTAAATATCATTTATATTGATTGCATTTATACATCCTTCACTATTTCCTAACTGAGGTGGCCACTTTTGGTATCATCTGCAACTTAGAAACCTTGCATTAATTAGTCCATGGTCATAAAGTCATTATATGATAAAATGAGGAAGCAATAGTGCCCCAATGCACTAGAACCCTATGGGACACCACTCTGTTCACTATTTCCCATGATGATTTACCCATTTAGTTGTAACACACACTGGTTTTCTATTCGGTCGCAACCACTCTTTAATCGCAAACCATGTACCACTCCACCTATACCACATTGCAATAACTATTTTAACAGCCTTTTGTGGGTAACTTTATCAAAAAGTTTTACTAAAGTCTAAATATATAATATAAGCTAATCACCTCGGTCAATGCAGTCAGTAATGCATTCCATAATTCTAAAGGTTTGTCTGACATGACCTACACCCTTCTGAAACGTTGCTGGAAGTGCGTACAATACCTTGTTAAATTTCTATATATTCTACTATATGACATTTTGTCAGTATACTTTTCCAGACCGTTTACAACCAAGGAGTTAAACTAGCTGGCGCAGTTAATTCCCAAAATCACCCCTGCTACCTTTCATGTAAATTGGCACAACAAACAATTTTTCTTCCAGTCATCTGTTATATCACCAAATATTATAGATCCCTTAAAAATCAAAATCTCCATCTAATCGCTCTCGCTCTTTCGCTTCTCCAGTAAAAATCCCTCATCCCCAGACAGATTTTCCCCTTGCTCTTTATGGTCTAATAAACGTGTAATATCTTGTTAAGACGGTCAAATTCAAATTCTGTACAGTCATATTTTGTTAGCATGATACAGAACTAGTTAGTCTCATCCAACTATTTATCTATCTTGTGCCATCATTAAACACTGAAAGCAAAATAAGCATTGAAAATGTTGACGAACTCCTTATCTGAACTCACTAAATATTCATGTCAAATTTTAGAATTGAAAGTAATAGTTCGATTCTTACTTTTGGATTACAAATGCTAAAAAAACTTCTTCGGTAGTAATTAATTAATATTCCTTGCATAAGAATTAATTTCTGCTCTCTCTTTGCCTTCCTATTGAACTGGTATTAAAGTTCCGTATTCTATATTTTCCTAGTAATTTTTCTAAAAAATCATCTTTCCCTATATGCTACCTTGATATTTTTAAAAACATCTACGCTTTTCTATTAATTTTCTTCTCTATCTCTCTATTCCACCAAACAGGTTTTCTCTTCGCCACCCTAATGGGGTTTATCTTTAAAACACGAAATATTTAATGATTCAATTTTAAAATTAGCTTAAATGTTCTGCATAAATAATAAAACAGTTTTGGTCTTTTAACTCTTTATACCAGTCAAGTTATACATACACGCGTGACTCGAAAGTTTGTAGAGAAAAAATATCCGAAATCAAAAGGCGTTTTTCCTTATTAAACTTGCAATTTGGGCCCGATATTACATCATATTAAATCTAATTATAATTAATGGTAAAAATAAGTCCTAAATTCTCCTCACTCTAACCTCACCGCACCATACTTTCATCGTTTTGTTAATTATTAGTCTAGATAAGTGCAGTCGTGTCATTGTGGGTTTCATGACCATACTAAGGCACAAAAGTTATCTAGTATACATTTTATGAATTACAGAACTAATATGGTCCGTATTAGACAAGAATCCCATTTAACGCCAGGAAAATTAAAATCACCTTATGACTAACATTTTCTTTACTGTGGCATGCTGTCTCAATTTCTTTTTACAATTTCTGAGTCTAGTATTTCTTGACTCTGGCCAGGAGGTCTATAAAATGCCCCTATTCTATATGATTTATTAACATAAGGATATCTACCCATAGCTACCGATTCAATATCATGATTAGTTTTAAAAGTCAGTCATTAATACAGAATGAATATGATAAAAAAGAATGTTTTTAATATTTATTAAATGAGGGATGAATTTAAGACGTAAATACAATTAACCTTGCGTCAGGCCACATTAAAATGAATTTTAATAGGGTAATAATTTCAAAAATTCTGGCATTCTTTTTTCATAAAATCAGTAGACTTTTTTTATGGCCGGCTGCAAAAAAAAAGGGGGGGGGGTCCGGGAGCCCCTCCTCAAGATGTTCATTGATTATTTTGAGTGGAAAATTCTTTTAAATAAGGGAAGAGTCCCAGGAGACAATACAAAACTTGGAAAAGAGAATAAAAACGGATATCTCCGAATTAAATCGAGAGGCTATCAATCCTCTCTCAATTTATTGTCAGATAAAAGATAGATTTTACGTTTCACTGACATTTAATTGTTGCCACGTATTTCTGGGGAAATGTTTCCTCAGTATGATCCCATCTTTCCTGGAAAAAAATGTAAATTGGAAAACCTGTAAAGTGTAACACTTTCATTGACATACAAACTTAGAAACAGAACTATCTTAATATATAACCTAGAAGAATTTCGTTCTATGTCTGGAGCCTTAGTTTATTTGATGTCATTACTGAAAATCACTTGGAAGCCACTTTTAGTGAAGGTGTGAAATCCTTGAAAATTTTTATAATTATTCCGAAATGACAAAGTTGCGAAGCTGGTGGATATTTTTCTACTTTAAAAAGGATTAAAAACCTTTCTTAGAAACACCATGGTTAGCAAATGCTTCGATCGATTTTAATAAATAAATTTTATAATAAGATTGATGATTGATAAATTTGGACTTTCTTTTTAAATAAAATTGTAAAAAGTAAGTTACATAACTTTTTAAAAATAATTGTAAAATTTTTTAATTATTTTCTAGATTAAATCTTTACGGTCATCAATGCTCTCTTTTTTTGAAACACACACGCACTGCAACACACACACATCACACAACACAATAGCACACACACA
>JABUQX010071913.1:25000-27500 GCA_015478945.1 Trachelipus rathkii | reverse complement strand
CTTGAAGTAGTCAAACAGAAAAAGTCCGAGAAGTGCGCTCAAACATGAGATTCAAGCATGTAGTTTAAAACTAAAAAAAAAAAATTAGTTTCAATATCTGTGCAGTTTAGGCTCATGTTGGTTATCTGCTTCAAGTTAAGCTTGTCAATTTTTTTTAAACCAATCGAACGAAATGTACAATGCTCGCATGGCTGTAAGAAGCGTGTTTTTTTTTTTTTTTTAAACAATGCAAAGTGAAATAAATTATAAATATAAAAATAAATTACGTTGTGAGGTTTTGATACGTTAAGTAAGGTTATGATGAGTTACGCTAGTGTACAGAGATTTAAACTTTTTTTTTAAATATTTTTAAAGGTGTGAAGCTGCTTTATTACTATAGTTTAAATTTATCTACCATTTTTATCTTTTTTCACCTTTCATGGAAAGGTGTTCCGAATCTATGCAATCGATATGTATATGAGGATGGAGGCAGATAAACAACATAATCCGTAGTTTATTTAGCCTGAAGAAAAACTTGCATTCAAATAAATGAACGGGAGTAAAACATAAGCTTAAGTAACTTTGATGCTGTCCACTCGAAAATTTAATATATTCCATTGAACGATGCGAATGAACGTAGCACGCTACTGAAAATGTGATAAATTATCCAAGTACAATAAATATACTTCCAATTTATTATGTGACGATGTTTCTTAAATTAATAAATTCGCAACATTGAACGGTGTGAATGACCGATAAGGCAGATAGCAAATATTAATCAATTGATTCAAGTACAATAAATCATTTGTTACTGATATTCTGAAGATTATCTTTAACTTTTTCGATCTTTCTTTCTTTTTACAATCTTATCTTCAGGCTCAATTATACCATCTGTCACATCATTGTAGCGTACTTAATATCAAAATTACATAATATTTGTTATTTGTTTTTGTTTTGTTTAAAAATAGCGGCCAAAACGGCGAAATATTCTGTCTCAAAAGACTTTTTTTTATTATTTATTTTATTTTTTTGTATTTCTTTAGATATAAACATTCCGGGTACACATTATCTTGCACGCAATTTCTACTCGAATTTTCGCAATAGAACCTTCAATTAAATTTCAAAAGAAGTTTTTAAAAATATTGTAAAATTAGATCTATAACTTTTTTTTTTTTTTTTTTTTTTTGGAAAGTTTGAGTTTAAAAGATTACATTTTTTTTAGTTTCCGCATTTCATCAAAAGATGTATTATGTGCGAAAAGAAATCAGTATTCTTTGTGAGAATACAGTTTTCAGTAGTTTGGGGAATAATGCCATTACACTTTTATATATTAGAACAAAATAGCACTTCTTGGCAATTGCACTATGAACTCGTAGGCCACGAATGATTAGTTCTGTTCGTTCGTGTATATTATTATTATATATACTATATATATATATACTATATATATATATATATATATAATTATATTTATATATAATATATATATATATAATATATATATATATATATTATATTAATAATATATATATATATATAATAGAGAGAGAGAGAGAGAGAGGAGAGAGAGAGATCCATCAAAAAAATGTATACTCACACCAGTGGAAGAGAAACAAGTATACAAATGTTAAGGCTAATTTTATTCATTCATCAATAGATGTATACAAATTATAATAGTCCTCTACAATTACACGAGGTGCTCGAAGTGGTCGCCATTAGCGTTCAGACACCTATTATTAATGCTAATTATTTCAGGCAATGTTGGAAAAGGTGTTCAAAGGGATCGGTGCACATGATTAAATTTCTTCCCGAATGGCATCCGGTATAGCCGGATTATCAAAGATATACAAAACATCCTTTACCTTGTCCCCAAAGGTAAAATGTTTAGAGGTGTTAAATAAGGAGAACTTGGGGGTATCAACTGCATCCAGTCGTCCTATCAAGTTGCAGTACACATTTTCGTTGCTTCCTTTTTGTTAGAGTGTATAGAGTGTATGAGTGGCAGGTAAAATGGCGGCGCGTAGCATGTTTAGGTACACTTCACCAGTAACGTTACCTTCAAAAAAGAATGAATGAATGATTCCGTTAATTAAGGTGTGTATACATTGTATGGCTGACTGTAAACTATAATATTATATATATATATATATATAATATATATTATATTATAATATATATATATAATTTTATATATATATATTACATATATGTATATATATATATATACTATATAATATATATATATATATTATATATTTTATATATATTATATATATAATATATATAAATTATCATATATATATATATATTATATATAATATAATATTATACTATAATTTATATATTACTAATATATACTATATATAATATATTATATATATATTATTAATATATATTATATATATATATAAAATATATTTATATATATAAAATTAATATATATATATATATATTTTTTATATATTATATATATATATTTTAATATATATATATATATAATATATCATATATATAATATATA
>JABUQX010071913.1:0-15000 GCA_015478945.1 Trachelipus rathkii | reverse complement strand
TATAAGTATGCGGTATATACAATACGATCTAAAATATATATATATATATAATATATATATATTATATATATATATATATATTATAATATATATATAATATATATAATATATATAATATATATATCATATATTAATATATATATTATTATATATAATTATTAAAAAATATAAGGTATAATATAGTAATATAAATATAATTTAAGCGCAATTACCCTCAGTAATAAAAAAAGGAAATAACTAGAAATAATATATAAAAATGGGAAAAATAATTTGATGAATAATGGAGAAAAATAAATAAAGAAAATAAGGTAAATTATTTATTATTATTTTTTTTTTCGAGAAAAAATTTCTTGAAGACAAAATGAAAAAATAATTTATTAATGTTGAGGGATATTTATATTTCAAGTATATATATATATATAATATAAGAATCTACAATAATATATATATCACCATAATATTATATTATACTTATATAAATATATACTATATAATATATATACTACTATATAATATATATATATATATATATATTATATATAATGATGTACGTTATGAAACTGAAACGTCTAATAAACTGGACCTTCTAAATAGTATATATAAATATAATAATATATACTAATATATATCATTATATATATTATAATATATATTATAATATATTATATATATATTATTATATAACATATTATATATATAATATATATATATACATTCCAATACTTTAGTAACATATACTATGTAAATGTGTATAATTTATAATATATCTACATGTATAACTGAAATTATAACCATAATTATAGCTATAATAACAATAATAACTATAATAATAATATCAAACCCTCAATATATAAATATAAATTATATCTCATATATACATAAATATATAAAAATAATAAATATACAAATAATATATATATGTACATATATATTATATATTATAATATTCTATATATATACTATATATCATACTATAATATTAATTATAATATATATTAACTAAATAACCAACTACAGCCAACCCAACTACCACATATATATATATATATATATTAAATATATATATATAATATAACAAAATATATATATATATATATACTCATACTAATTATAATACTACTACAAAATAATATAAATATACCTAATAATTATAACTCATATATATATTTATATATATATCATATAACTATATATATATTAATAATATATTTATTAATATATATATATACCTAATATAATATATAACCCTGATATATACTTACATAATATACACCTATACTATATAAATATATCAATATCAAATATTAATACTATATCTATATAATATACTAATAACTATATATATATCCTAAATACATCATATATACACCTAAATCTATATAATAATATATATATATATATAATATATATATATATGTCCTTGGTCCCCCAAATCTTACTGGATCCCACCAGGGATTGGGAGAAATTAGCAATGACAACCAAAATAAAAGTCATTATTTCTCGATACAGGGTGTTTGAAAGCGTGCAAGTAAAAGTAAGTTGGGGAAACTAGATGAATTGGGATTAAGTCTTGAATTAGAAACTTGAGAAGAGTGAGGATTAGACTGCAGATGGGAATCAGAGATCGCTCGATTCCCGTCTTCCCATTCCTACATTGGGGAAAAGATAATTAGACTGGAGAGTCAGACACAGTCGCTCCGTTATGATAGTGATAAGACAAAAAGAGTGGCTCGACAATTCGACGAGAAGAGAGAGAGTGAAGAGAGTAAAGAGAGTGAAGAGAATGAAGAGAGTGAAGAGAGTGAAGAGAGTCAGTAACAGAAAAAAAGGGATGATGAGACGAAAAACAATAGATCTTACCTTTTCAACGAGAACTCTATGAGTGGATTAACCTCAGATGTATGAGCCATATTCCATACAAATTCCAAATCACTCATATAAAGAGAAAGCACCTTAGGTCCGGTTGTCGAAGAAAACTATTTCAAAGATTCCTCTTAACACACCCATTTTCTCTTTTGAAATCCTTTTCCCTTACTAGAGAAATAATGAGGCCACCTTCAGAACCGAACAACATTCACGTGAAAACAAAAAATAACTCCAAGAATATTAAAAACAGACGAATGTTTGAATTGCATGTTTGAGTACTCAGCAATTATGGAATGAGAAAACCGGGAGCTTTAAAAACTTACGCTTGAACGTTCTTTTTTGGGACGTAGATGGCCATAGTGACGTACACTGGCTGGTCTTCTGTAACTCTGCGACGCGGAGTCCAATGTTCGAATCCCGCTGATGGAGAGTAAAATCTCCTTTGACTCATTCATTTAAAATGTTGTGTTGAAGATTATCCTGAATAGAACTATGAAGAAACTGATTTTTTGAGGCATTGAAAGCAAACATATTTTCTTTCCTCGTTAAGAAATTCGAAAAAAAAAGATCCACTGGCTAGATGCTCTCTAAGCTCATCTCCCTGTCATAAGTTTTTGAAGCTTGTTGCGAACTCCTTTAAAAATAAAAGACGCACATGAAAGGGTGGGCAGTACGTCGCAATATCATACAATTCAAATTAAGATGATGAAGTCGATTAAGAGGTTCCATTAAATGAAAAGTAGTTAAAGAGTTGGGGAGAGACGACAGCAGAACATCTCGCAGGAAACACACTTTTGCAAATAGATTTAAAGAATGCAACTGTGGTTTCTTACATCTATTATAGGACAACGAGAAAGTAAAATTGTTACAAAGAGAAGGGATAAGATAACGATTAGAGGGAAGTTTGGAATTTAAACTTTTTGCCAGTATTCATCGAAAGCTTGCCATATGTCTAGCCCTGTAATTTTTCACTGAAATTCCGAAAGAGCCGAGAAGCAAAGAAGTAGAGAGACGGGAAAGTCATCAAAAGAAGAGTATTTTTGGCAGAAGCTCATACTGTGAACCAATAGACTAAGTTTCGAAAGATTCCTAAACGAATGTTTCCAAATAAATCACCTACTTACCAAGAACAGATTTTAGAAAATTATCAACAATTCTAACTGAGATTCAAAGCACGTATAGGACGATTCAGTCGCACAAAGCGGTTGAGAGGGATTCCCCCTTTATTGGCATAGATTGAAAATGAGCGTAAGTTTATCCCAGCAGGAGAGACGTCGGAAAGAATGAGAGAGCAAGAGAAAAAGAGCACGAGCACGAAGACAGAGAGGAGGAGATGAGAGAGAGAGAGACCGAGGAGAGAGAGACAAACGAAGGAAAAAGCAGAGAGAGAGAGAGGAGAGAGATGAGAGAGAGAAGGAGAGAAGAGAAAACCATAAAAACCAAAAAAAAAACCAACGAGAGAGAGGAGAGAGAGAGAGAGAGAGGAGAGAGAGAAGCGGAATAGTTTCTCGAGGCATGTGCAAGCTAGGAAGCACAAGTTTTTGAACCAAAGGAAGAGTACCATTAAAACCGTAGGCCTTCTTAGTGTTTAGTTCAGGGAAAGCAGAAATAACATTTTTAGAAGAAATTACAATATAGGGTTTAGATGAATTGGAAGAAGTGAACAAGTAGGAATAGCTTCGGAATCGCCTAGGGTGGAATTAGAAGCAAATATATGTGCAAAGACTTCAGCTTTAGCAGAAGATAACTAGAAATGAAATAAGAAGAGGAAGAAGAAGAAGAGTGAAGAAGAGTGAAGAAGAGGAACCAGAAAAACTAACGCTTCTTCTACGGAGAAACGAGTTCATTGATACTGAGGATAGATTTTACGCTATTTCGAAATGAAAGAAAAGAAGTATGAGATTGTGAAGTTTGGAAACGAGAGCAATTCTAAAAGGCATCAAGAGAACAAGAAGGGTTAACAAAAGTTTATTAGTTTTAATTGGATGAAGAGAATGGACTGTGCTCCTCCATATTGGAGAGAATGACATCGATTATGAGCTCTGCGCTCTCAGAGGAAGCAGTAGACATTCCAGGGAATTCAAAGAACTATGGTCGCAAAGCTTGCCAGTCCGAGGCACGGTTTTGCAAAATATTTCCTCTCGGTATACCGTAAATAAATATATATATAAATATATATATATATATATATATATATATATATATTATTATATATATTATATATATATATATTATATATATATGATATTCTCTCTATATATATATATATATTATATATATATATATATATATATATTATATATATATATATATATATATATATATATATATATATATATAATATATTATTATCTATATATAATATATATATATATATATTATATATATATATATATATATATTATATATATTATTTATATATATATATATATATATATATAAATATATATATATATATATATAATATTATATATATATATTAATATTATATATATATATTTATATATATTATATATATATATATATATATATATACTATATATATAATATATATATTATATTAATATATATATATATATATTATTCGTGAGTCATAATTTTATTTGTTCCGTTATATGAAATAATTCCCCATTTGTTTAAGTTAATGTCCATCGTAATGGTTTCTATAAATGAGAAAAACATAACATTTATTTTCGTTTTTTATAATCCAGATCCATGAATTTGCATGTGTGGGCAGCTGGGAAACGAGAAACCATTCGGAAGATCGTTAGTAAGTATGGGAGCCATTCGCTTCGAAAATGACGCGCGACCTTTTCTTGACCTTTCTGACCGCCGACCTTTCTTGAGCTCGAATTTTTACCTGACCTGACCTTTTTGGGCCTTTACTTTTTGGCCTTGACCTTTTTTTTCGACCAACCTTTGGTCTTCCACTGGGTCAATTTTGGCCAAAGTTTTTACCTACCCTTGTCCTTTTAGGGGAAGTCGATTTTTTGAGAACCCTAATTTTTTGAAGAACCCTAAATCTTTTTGAGAACCTGATTTTTGAGACGCCTAATTTTTTGAGAACCGCTCTACTTTTTTTGGCAACCTAAATTTTTTAATGGCAACCTCATTCTTTTGCAACCCTTCGGAAGAGGGCTTGCGCAACGGTTTGCGTGCAGAACCGTTGTACGTCCGCCGCCTATTTTTTCGACCATGGGTCCATTTCTTGCCCACGCGTAATTGGCTACCCTTTGATCTTTCGTGGGTCATTTTTGGCCCACGTTAATTTTTGGCTACCGCTTTGGTCTTCCATGGGTCAATTTTTGCGGCCCACGGTAATTTTTTGGCTACGCCTTTGTTTCTGGGTCAATTTTGGCCACGGTAATTTTTTGTTCTTCATGGGTCAATTTTGACCACGTATTTTTGGCTACCCTTTGGTCTTCCATGGGTCAATTTTGGCCCAGGCTAATTTTTGGCTACCCTCTGGTCTTCCATGGGTCAATTCTGGCCCACCCTAATTTTTGGCCACCCTTTTGGTCTTCCATGGGTCATTTTTTGTCCACGGTAATTTTTGATCTTCCTTTAGGGGCTTAGCCCTATTTTTTGATGTCTTTTACTTGCTTGACCATAGAATATTTCGGCCTTGCACCTTTAACCAGATACCATGGGTATTTTTTTGCCCACGCCAATTTTTTGGCCACTCGTGGCCCACCCGTCACAAATTTCGTTCTAACTTGTAACGCATGTTGGACTACCCTAACTTGAACACCTACCCACGTGCGGCGCGCGCGCACACACACACACGCACAACACACACACAACAACACACACACACACTTACACTTATACAGACATTCACTATGCCACTTATACACACATTCACTATGACACTTACCTTTACCCATAGACACTTACATTTACCTTATACTCACGTACAAGCACACTGCCAATCCTTTGGTCGTCCATGGGCAATTTTGACCACGGTAATTTTTTGTCTTCTTTAGGGACTTAGCCCTTTTTTGATGTCTTAACCTTGTTTGACCATGATATTCAGGCCTCGACCTTGCCAGATACCATGGGTCAATTTTTGACCGCAGCTAACTTGATGGCTTGATGGTTCCAAACCACCGTAAGAAGTATCTAGTGATGTTCTATTAGGTGTTCTATGAGTATTAGATGGGTGCCAGGTGAGTGCCAGTGAGTGCCAAGTGAGTGCCAATGAGTGGCAAGTGAGTGCCCTAATGAGTGGCCAAGTGGTGCCACATAGTGCCAGTGAGTGCCACATCAGTGCAACTGAGTGCACTTTTTTTCAAGCCTTTTCTAGCTTCCCCTATCCTAGAATAGCCTAATATGGGTATCTACCTAGGTAATAAGGTATGAGGATTCGATTCGGCGCTATATTACAAGCTGCCTAGATACTTCTACTCATGAGTTAGTATTTTTCTAACATTATACACAATTCACTATGACCCTTATACACACTATGACACTTATAGCTATTACATCTCCATAGACCACTTACATTAACCATAGACACTTAACATTAAACGCATATACACTTTACATTAAACCATAGAACACTTACATTACACTCCACACTCGATAATTTTGATGCCTGCAACCTTTGATGCCTCATATGATGCCTCAACATTAATGCTCAGCATTAATGCCCATCACTTGATGCCTGCAATTTGATTGGCTCAGCATTAATAACCTCCAGATTTGATGGCCTCAATTTTGTTGCCTCTCTTTGCATGAAGGTCATCTTTGATACCAGCCTATATTTGATGATTCATCTTTGATGCAATCATCTTTTGTCTACCTCTAAGATCATAAGCTACCCAACAGGGCTCAGCGTGAGCCCTTCGCGCAAAGACAGCCAATCCCGCACCCGCAGGTGCCACCCCCGCCCGCCGCGTGCGCCCGCAGGCGCAATATTTCCGCGTACCCGCCCGCCGGGTGCGCCCGCAGGCGCAATATTTCCGCGTAGCCGCCGCCGCGTGCGCCCCAGGCCAATATTCCCGGCGAACGAAAAATATGATATCAATGTAAACTATTCAAGACAGTGACCGCAAAATATACTATGAGTCATTTCATTTTATTTCATACTTAAACATTTTTATTAAAAGCATTTTCGCGAACCTAAAACTTATCAATTTTGAAATAATTTTATTTAACAATATTTTATTAGTATTTCATTTTTACTTAATACTTTTTACTTATACTTTTTATTTATAAATTTTTTAAATTTGTATGTAAGAAGAAAAAATTCAGAGTTATCTGATATATAATCATTTTATTTTACTACAATTGTACCAAATTTTACCTATATTTATTAACATTACATACTTAAAGCAGTAAATTTCATGTAAAATTCAAGAGGTGTTACCTAACACCTAGGGGGGGGGGATTAGTATGCTTTTGTTTTACTGTTTTACTGCTTTAACTTTTGTTTTACTGCTTTAACTTTCTGCTTTACTGCTTTAACTTTCTGCTTTACTGCTTTAACTTTCTGCTTTACTGTTTAACTCTCTGTTTTACTGCTTTAACTCATATGTTTTACTGCTTTAAACTCGTATATTTATTAACATTACATACCTTAAAGGAGTAAATCAGTAATCAATAGAGGTGTATTACCTAACACTAAGGGATTAGAATGCTTTTGTTTTACTGTTTTACTGCTTTAACTATCTGCTTTACTGCTTTAACTTATATGTTTTACTGCTTTACACTATCTGCTTTAACTGCTTTAACTCTCTGCTTTACTGCCTTAACTCATATGCTTTACTCCTTTAACTTTCTGCTTTACTGCTTTAACTCATCATATATTTATTAACATTATGTTTTCTTTTATTTTGTTTTAATACTTTTTATTTTTATTCTTTTTATTCTTTTTATTTTATTTTTATTATTTTACTTTTATTATTATTTTATTTTGTTTTAATACTTTTTATTTTTATTCTTTTTATTCTTTTTATTTTACTTTTTATTATTTTACTTTTATTATTATTTTATTTTGTTTTAATACTTTTTATTTTTTATTCTTTTTATTCTTTTTATTTTATTTTTATTATTTTACTTTTATTATTATTATTTTATTTTGTTTTAATACTTTTTATTTTTATTCTTTTTATTCTTTTTATTTTATTTTTATTATTTTACTTTTATTATTATTTTATTTTTTTATTTTTATTATTATACTTAGTGTATTTACTTCATGCCTATTGTTTAGTTCATACATAGACACACACACATACACACACACACTTACACTTATACACACATCACTATGCACACTTATACCACATTCCACATATGCACTTACATTCTACACTTATACACCACCACAGATTTAACTTACACAGATTTACTTACACTCACACGATTTATATACACTCACAACACAGATTTACTTACCACGAGCACACAACAACACGATTTAACTTACACTCACACACAGATTTTCTTACACTCACACACAGATTTTCTTACACACACACACACAGATTTACTTACACACACAGATTTACTTACACACACAGATTTACTTACAGTCACACACAGATTTACTTACACTCACACACAGATTTACTTATACACACATACAGATTTTTACTTCACACACAGATTTTACTTACAACAACAATCCACAACACACATCGACACACGCAACACTCATACTTACACACCCACACACACACGCACCACTCACCTTACCACCCACACACACGCACACTCATTTACACATATAACGTATAATCTATTAAACATTTTATGTTTTAATTAAACACGTACATTTATATTACTCATTCAAATATAACCTAAAATTTATTTCAAAGTTTCTTTAAAACTTCTATAATAAATCAATCATTATCTTTGAACAAAGAATTTATTCATTAACTGTTAATACTTTTTGTTTATAATTTTATAACTATATCAAGTTTTTAAAATAACTTTTACTAAAATTTAGTATAAAAATTTTATTAAAAACATATATTTCACACCTTAAAGCAATAAATCAGAAAATCACGTAAAGTCGCCCTAGGCACCCCTCTACAACCAAGCTTATGCCACGTTTGTCTTTGACTTACTGCTTTACATTCATCCTTTAGCCGATGTATAAAGTATAAAAATCAACAAATAAGTTCTTCTCTGCTAACAAAACATGTATTTTATTAAAATCGTTCTAAGTTTTTATTTAAAAATAACATTATTCACTTACATTTATCTTATTCCCTCGAATGTTAACTATAAATATTTCAAAGTTTTTTAAATAATTTGGATTTTCTTTATTATTATTATATATATGACAAACCAACACGAGAAAACACAACAACCCGCCCTCCTTACAGATCCGAAACTGACCTCTCTCTGTAAAATGGGTTGAAATAACTACTTTACCCCTAAATTAGGATAATCCGTTTTGTACCCCGGGGCGACTTAGGCCTAATACCAGGTCAAAAATATATTTCAAACTGACCTTTTTCTGTAAATGTGGTGCAATAACTACGTTGGGCCTAATTTAAGCCTAAATTTAGGATAAACCTTTTTGTATCAACAGGCGGATTTAAGCCTAATACCAGGTCAAAAGGTAATTCGCGTATAGACAAGAATCATTGTTAATGTTATTTATTTTAGAATATTATTTAAACTGAAACATGCTGGATCGGTAAGATTCTTTAAGCTTGCTAAGGAAGAAATGTTTACCTTTCTTGTGAATGGACGGAGTAATCCTTATTTCTATATGACCTCGTATGTGAATTGGGTCGAATTTCTTTTAATCCGCCTTTTTTTGGTTTTAAGGTATGAAAAAGCATGTTTTTTCATATCCTTGAGCCCAAGTTTCGTTTATTTAAACTCTTAACAACATGTAAATATTTTTTAAGAAAGTAAAAATAAGGTAATAAAAACTTTACTATATAATTAGAAATTTATTAATCATTAATCAGTAATTTATTATATATATATATATATAATATATATATATATATATATATATATTATAATATAATATATATATATATATATATATATATATATATATATATAATATATTATATATAATATATATATATATATTATAATTTATAGTAGTAGTGAATGAAGGATGATTAACATTAAATATATACAAGCGTGTTAAATATATTTACAATGGTTTTATATATTAAGGTTAACATTAAATATAATACAGGATATTATTATATACTTACATCTGTTTCCATTCATGATGTTTTCGCCTATTTTATATTAAAATTCTTTAAATCTTTGCAAATATGCCGATCATCTTATATCATATCGATGAATAGTGTTCGTGTTCTCGTAATATCCTTCAGTTAACACATAGCGAAAAAGTTCGGCCGTTCAGGATATCATAGTATTTTACATCTGGTCACCTGCATAAATACTTTCTGGCCATTGTTTCTAAGTAGATAAATGAATTTTTGTACGTCTATAGAAATTAGGCAGCGACATCGATGATGTGCGTAGGAATCAATCGATCAGGGTTTTTCTTAAAATGCGTAAGTATTCTTGGTATACATGTAATGAATTACGGTTACGTAATTAGATAACACATATGTTTTCTCATCTGCATTAACATGCGCTTACGTACCTCTAACATATATTTCATCTGCGCTCAGGCCTGAAATTTAAGATCCAAATGATGTAAGGTTCAAACGACGGTTGTTTCATTAATTTTCTCACTGCATAATCTAACTTCCAAGCTATTATGTTTTGATGTTTTTAAAATGATAGAGTAAGTTGCTTATCGCTTTGGTTTCTTCGCACAGGCTAATAATTGTTTCGGTCCAGTTTTAAAGCTGAGCTTGGTAAAGTATTCTGTAAGCCATCTTCAGTGTGATTACATATTACGAAAGTATTCATTTGGTCCTCACGAAATACGCTTGGGTAATTATAACAGGGCTGATTGGGTAGCACACTTGAAAAAATTCAAATCCATCGGGTTTTCTTTTATATAAGAATGAACCCTAACTACGGGGATCCTTGATTTGCCCATTGGAAATGTTTGGTATTGAGGTTACTGTTAGGTCGAATCATGATATAACACTTAGTGAAAATAGAAACACTTTTTATTACACAACCAGAGAACTTGTGCAGCCGCTTAAGAAGCCAACGAGTAGATTCTTTAAAATGAAGTTTGGTCTAACAAACATCCGACTGCTCAAATATAATTTTCTCCAATCAGAGGTAGGGTGCAGGATATGAAAAACATGCTTTTTCATACTTAAAACCACAAAGGCGATAAAACTAACTTCTCGACCATGCCACATACGAGGTCATATAGAGATAAGGTTATCGTCACTCACAAGAAAGGTAACATTTCTTCTTACGCCTGATCAAAGGATCTTACCGATCCAGCATGTTTCATTTTGAAATATATTTATAAAATAATACACATTCGATTTCGATTCTTGTAATTGTACTGGATTACTTTTGACTGGTATTAGGCTCTAAATCCGCCTGTGATACAAACAGGTTTTATCCTAATTTAAGGCCTAAATCTTAGGCCTAAGTAGTTTTGCAACCACATTTTACAGAAAAGGTCAGTTTTTGAAATACTATTTTGAACCTGGTATTAGGCCTAAATCGCCCCGGGCTACAAAAGGATTATCCTAAATTTAGGGCTAAAGTAGTTATTTCAACCATTTTACAGAGAGAGGTCAGTTTTGTATCTGTAACGAGTGCGGGTTGTTGTGTTTTTTCTCGTGTTTGGACTGTCACTGTACATAGATAATAATAAAGAAAATCCAGCATTATTTAAAAACTTTGAAATATTTTTAGTTAAAACCCAGGGGCGAAAAAAAAAAATGTAAGTGAATAATTGTTATTTTTTAAATAAAAAAACTTAGAAAGATTTTAATAAAATACATGTTATGTTAGCAGAGAAAGAACTTATTTTGTTATTTTTATACTTATTACATCGCTAAAGATGATGTAGAGCAGTAAGTCAAAAGAACAAAACGTGGCATAGCTTGGTGTAGAGGGGTGCTGGCTGACTTTACTGATTTTCTGATTTATTGCTTTAAGGTACGTAAAATATATGTTTTTAATAAAATTTCATAAAATTTTACTAAAAGTTATTTTAAAACTTGTTAGTTATAAAATTTATAAACAAAAAGTATTAACAGTTAATAATAAATTCTTTGTTCAAAGATAATGATTGATTTATTATAGAAGTTTTAAGAAACTTTGAAATAATTTTAGTTATATTTGAATGAAGTAAATATAATGTACGTGGTTTATTAAAATATAAAATTGTTTTAATAAAATTATACGTTATATGTGTATAGTGAATGTTGCGTTGTGTTGGGTGTGTAAGTGAGTTGTGCGTGTGTGTGGTGGTGTGTAAGTGAAGTGTGCCGTGTGTCAATGTTATTTATTTTATAAAGTATAAGTTAATCTGTGTGTGTAAGTAAATCTGTGTGTGTGTGTAAGTAAATCTGTGTGTGAGTGTAAGTAAATCTGTGTGTGACTGTAAGTAAATCTGTGTGTGTAAGTAAATCTGTGTGTGTAAGTAAATCTGTATGTGTGTATAAGTAAATCTGTGTGTGAGTGTAAGTAAATCTGTGTGTGTGTGTGTGTGTGTGTAAGTAAATCTGTGTGTGAGTGTAGTAAATGGTGTGGTGTAAGTCAAAATCTGTGTAAGTAAATCTGTGTGTGTGTGTGTATAAGTGTAAATGTAAGTGGCATAGTGAATGTGTGTATAAGTGTCATAGTGAATGTGTGTATAAGTGTAAGTGTGTGTGTGTATGTGTGTGTGTTCTAAATAATAATAACAATAGGCATGAAGTAAATAACACTAAGTATAATAATAAAAATAATAAAAATAAAATAATAATAAAAGTAAAATAATAAAAATAAAATAAAAAGAATAAAAAAGAATAAAAATAAAAGTATTAAAACAAAATAAAATAATAATAAAAGTAAAATAATAAAAATAAAATAAAAAGAATAAAAAGAATAAAAATAAAAAGTATTAAAACAAAATAAAATAATAATAAAAGTAAAATAATAAAAATAAATAAAAAGAATAAAAAGAATAAAAAAAAGTAATAAACATAAAAAATAATAATAATGTAAAATAATAAAATAAAATAAAAAGAATAAAAAGAATAAAATAAAAAGTATTAACAAAAATAAAAGAAAACATAATGTAAATAATATCTGAGTTAAAGCAGTAAAGCAGAAAGTTAAAGCAGTAAAGGCGATGTTAACAGCAGTAAAGCAGGATTTTTTTTAAGCAAGTAAAAGCAGAATAGTTAAAGCAAGTAAAACAGAGGAGTTAAAGCACGTAAAGCACGATCAGTTAAAGTAAAACAGCAAAACAGTAAAACAAAAGCATACTAATCCCTAAGGTGTTAGGTAAGGAACACCTCTATTGATTTACTGATTACTGCTTTAAGGTATGTAATGTTAATAAATACTATGAAGTTAAACGCAGCTAAAACATGTGAGTTAAAAGCAGTAAGCGAAAGTTTTAAAACAGTAAAGCAGAAAGTTAAAAAAGTAAAGCAGAAGTTAAAGCCAGTAAAGCAGAAAAGTCAAATGCAGTAAAAAAAGAGTTAAAGCAGTAAACAGTAAAAACAAAAGCATACTAATCGCCCCCCCCCTAGGTGTTAGGTAACACCTCATTGATTTACTGATTTACTGCTTTTAAGGTATGTAATCGTAATGTTTTTTTAGTAAAAATTTTCGTACAATTGCGTAAAATAAAATGATTATATATCAGACACTCTGATTTTTTCTTCTTACATACAATTTTTAAAAAATTTACAAATTAAAAAGTATTAAGTAAAAAGTATTAAGTAAAAATAATGTTAATAAATATATGTGTTAAATAATAGGTCTGTTATGGTTACAGTTTTATGTTCGCGAAAATGTTTTTAACAAAAATGTTTAAGTATGAATAAATTGAATGATCATAGTATATTTGAAAGAAATTCCTTTGAATAGTTTACATTGATATCATATTTCTCGTTTACGGGGAAATATTGCGCCTGCGGGCGCTCGCCGGCGGGCGGGTACGCGGAAATATTGCGCCTGCGGGCGCACACGGCGGGCGGGTACGCGGAAATATTGCGCGCTGCGGACGCACGCGCGGGCGGGTGCGGACCTGCGGGTTGGCGGGATTTGGTGTCCTTTGCGCGAAGGGCTTCACGCTTGAGCCCTGTTGGGTAGTTATGATCTAGCGGTAGACAAAAAGATGAGTCATCAATAGATTGAATCATCAATATAGGTGGTATCAAAGATGACTTCATCAAGATGAGTCATCACAAAGTGAGGCAAACAAAAATTGAGGCATCAATGTGAGGTATTAATGCTGAGGGCATCAAAGTTCGAGGCAATCAAGTTGAGGCACTTAATGCTGAGGGCATTAATGTTGAGGCATCAAAGTTGAGGCATCAAAGTTGAGGCTCAAATATCGAGTGTGTGAGTGTAAGTGTAAGTGTCTATGGTTTAATGTCAAGTGTATATGGTTTAATGTAAGTGTCTATGGTTTAATGTAAGTGTCTATGGAGAGTGTGTAAGTGTTTATAAGTGTCATAGTGTGTATAAGGGTCATAGTGAATGTGGCTGTATAAGTGTTAGAAAATACTAACTCATTAGTAGGAAGTATCCTAGCAGCTTGTAATATACGCCAATCGACCCATACCTTATTACCTAGGGGTAGATACCCTATATTAGGGCTATTCGGAGATAAGGGGACTAGAACACGGCTTGAAAAAGTTGGCAACTTCAGTTGGCACTACTGTGGCACTCACTTGGTCACTATGTTGGCACTCACTTGGCACTCCATTGGCAACTACACTTGCACCTCATTGGCACTCACGTTGGCAACTCACTGGCACTTCACCTGGCACCCATTCTAATACTCATAGAACACTAATAAAACATCACTAGATACTTCTTTACGCGTGGTTGGGAACCATCAAGCCATCAAGTTAGCGTGGTTCAAAATTGACCCATGGTATATGACAGGGTCAAGGCCGAAATATCATGGGCAAACAAGGTTAAGACATCAAAAAAAAAGGGTAGTCCCTAAAGGAAGGACAAAAAATTACCGTGGGTCAAAATTGGCCCATGGAAGACACCAAAGGATTGGCAGTGTGCTTGTACGTGAGTATAAGTGTA
>JABUQX010071912.1:10000-58673 GCA_015478945.1 Trachelipus rathkii | reverse complement strand
GACAATCATAGATATTAAAAATTACTTTTACATTTAAATAAAAAAAAAATAGGTATATTAACATTTGTAATAATATATATTTATATAGGGAATGGAAGTTGGAAAAAAAAAATAAATTGACTCCGACGTCCGAGTTTATTTACAAAATCAACCGACTCTACCGACTCTTTGACTCCCAGAGTCAGAAGGTCGTTCTAAAAAAATAACACGACTCCCGACTCCAATGTCGAATATTTTTTTACCAAAAACTGTAGACTCGTATCTCAAGGAACTCCCAAACGGAAATTTTATAAAAACACATATATTTGACAATTACCACTGAGTCATCAAAATACTTTGAGGATAATTTATTTTACGTAACTTGGATAATTTAGGTGAAAAATTGACGTTAATTTTTCATGGCAGAATTCCGAAAATGATTTTAGAATTCTTTTGTATCAATGATTAATTTTGGAGATTTACAAGGCTTTCCAAAGTTTAAGGATATAATACCTCAAATATGTGTTGATGTTCTAACATAAGAATCAAAGAGCATCCTTTCCCAAGTTAAAATACTTCTCTAGGAATATATACTTCAAGTTCAAATTTGTCTTCAAGGTGTTAAAAAATGGATAAATAGTTAACGGTCTTTTAATTGAAGACTTGATGAGGTTTCTATAAATTTAAGAAGGACACTCGTAAATGGAGCTGATACTAGATGATCACTAAACAAAAACCTCCCCTTAGACCAAGATAATATTATTACACTTCATGCTTCAGCAGACATATTTTTAAATTATAGTAATTTCATCATTTAAAATCTCTTCACTACAAAAATTTTCCTGTTCAATTACTTTCATTATGATGGTCATACTGTTTTTAATCTTTCTATAATTCTAATGATGTATCAATTACACTCACAGCATTATTTGCAGAAAATGTTGATTATTCTTTTGATTTGAATTTTTTATTAAACTAACTATCTAATGTCGGATATATTATTGGCGATAGAAGGTTTGAGCAAAGACTTACAAAAGTCAGGTCATCCAATATTTCTTTGAAAATTCACAGTACATAATGTCATTTTGGTGTCATTATTACATAATGTCATCTTGGTGCCATCATTTCCTTTCACTTTAAAGAATATTTTAAAACCTGTTATTAAAATAACATCATTTCCGAAATTGCACAAAGAAAGAAATAGGAGAGACTAATGACTACAAAAGAAGAAATTACCAACACACATTCTTATAGCCTTTAATTAATTATAAATTTATCCAACTGAACTTTTTTAATAATTTTCATTATTTTTTTATTTAAATGAATAATTTATTATAAAATTTTTCTTTAATTTAATATTTATATAATACAATAAGAACGATTTTCCCAAATGACTTAAAGTTAAGTTAATTCATATAGGTGTATTCACATAGCGTGGTGGGTGATGGCTGCTTCTTTAGGAGGGATGATTCGGTCCATTACTAAGTAAAATTTAAAAAAAAAAAAAAAAAAATTTTCACTCATTTAATTAGCAGTATGGTGTGAATACAAGTTTTTATTCTAGATCATATTTTAATATCTTAGCAAGTTTTTTTTTCGGTTTGGTTCTGGCTGGAATGAAATTCGGCGAAACGGAATACTAATACTTTGAATAATTAAAAATTGCTGGAAGGGAATTTATCTTTACATTAACCTATAGCCATCATTTTAAATAAATTAATGGTAGCCATCATATTGTGTTAGTATCACTATAATAGTGTATTTAACATTACTACGATTTAGCTATTGAAAATAAAAGTTTACTCAAATATTCAAATATGGTAATAACACTTTTATATAAAATTTAAATTTAATCCAAAATTATATTATATATTATTATATTACACTCCACCTATTATATATATATATATATATATATATATATTATATATATTATATATATAATATATATATATAATTATATATATTTTATATATATATATATCTATAATATATATTGGTAATGTTAAAGTCTGGGGTGACTTCAAAAGAACACCAGCAATGGCAGGCAGACATATTAATGAAGATGGATGGGGGAGGAAAATATAATTAATTAAATATTAGAAAATAAATAATTGTAATAGTGAAATACGTGAAAGCGTAACTTACGTTAGAAAAAGAAATCATAGAGTAAGCGTGCAAACAAAGCGGCCGGCTGGAGCCAAAAGGCCGAACTCATATTCTCTAAATGAATGAAGCAACTTTCACTCAGGCAACAAAAAGAATGGGAATTGAAGGTGATTGATAGTTCTCATGGCAAGAAGGAATAGTTCGAAGCCACAAGGTATATGAGGAAAAAAATAAAAAAAATGAAATTAGGTCAGACCGCGGAAGCAATAAGCAACGGAAAATGGATAATAAAATAAAGTAAAAGTTTACCATAAATAATTACCTTGTTTTTTAAATTTTCAAAAACCTATATTTGCTAGCATCTATAATTTTCATAACAGTTAAAATATTGGCTTTAGGTAAAATAATATGATAAAGGTTTCCAAAATATATATATTTAATATATAGTATATATATGAAATACCCTATTATAATTGCTCCATTCATACGTTATAAGGACTAATATAGAATTACTTTGGATTCCCCAAATATCTCTATTTATACTCAAGTAATGACTTTCATTTCCTATTTCCATATTAATCCCTTAACAATAATAGCAATAGATTAATAATTTACGAATTAAATTTTACTATAACAAATTTTAAAAAGTTTCAAGATGAGAATATAAAATATCCTTTCTAGCCATAAAGATAGTATACAGTAGTAGTTAACAAACAGACAGCACTATTATTCGTTTAAATAAGTAAAATTATGATATATTTATTCACAGGTACGTTTCTGTTTGCTATCGAAAATTTGTTACTATAGTAATAACACTAGTTGTTATTGTTTTATTTTCTTAAATAAACCTTCTTCAATTTTTCAACCAGGATAGTTAATGTTCAATAATGTTTTCACCAACTGGTTTTTGCTTAATTGTTTCTTTTAATCCAAATATACTTTAAAAGTTAAAAGTGTCAATTAATATTCCTTCCTAACATATTTCACACAATATAGAAAATTTCATTGGCCTTTAAAAAATGATCTAATAAACTCATTTAAGAGTAAATCTTAAGAAACCGGCTCAAAGCAAGTTCACGGCCTAGACTATGACTTAGAAAATCGTAAACGGATGAAACAAAAGTTATTGTGTTCCCAAGACGACACTTAAAACTAGATATATCAACATAAATCCAGTACCAATACTAGAAAATTAATAAACACATAAAATGAGAAATTTATCGGTATTAAACCATAATTGTTTCTAAGTTTTTCATTTTGTCAGTCAATAAAACTTAACATATCTTTTCAACTCATACCCCTGATTTTTAGAAAGCATAAAGACTGTTTGTGGTAAAAATGGAAATGGAACAATGATGTGACTATAAATGTGCTTAAATGCTTAAACTATAAGATATTTCTTAATAAAATTTTAAGCTCATATATAATATTTTAATTATTAAATTATAGAAATGTATTTTTCAACATTACCATTAGTGTATAGATTTCGTAAAATAAAATAATTTTCAGTATAAAAACCATGTTGAGAATAATTCATGGAGGAGCACTTGGAACTCATTATGGAAAGAACTAAAAAAAACATTGGAATTCTATTACATTACATAATCTTTTCCCTCTGAGTAAAACATTTACTTAAATAATCTTTAGCTTACTTTCTCTAGGGAGCCTGTGTGTTTTTGCTTTTTATCATATCATATATATATTTGGAAGTTCAGAAATGAGAAACGTTAAAAGCGGACAGGAGTAATAGTCACAGATCCATCAGAGCCAGTAAGTGGAGGAAAAAGAATTTGCAGAAGTTTCTGGAAATATTTTTGGCAAGAGGCCAGAATTTTTTCCATCACCACTGTTAATAAAAAAAAAGGATGACTGTGTACGTAAGCTTTTACATACACGCCACTAATTCTAAATATTTTAATATGTTAGTAATTTGGTTCAGCAGTACAACCACTCACGGAAGCTGCAGATTTTTTTTTCTACTCTCTCTTTAATATCTTTGAAAATTGTTTTTCTTTCTGTTGTTTCTATTGAAGATGGACTTTTAGATAAGTATAAGTAGGGAGATTAAAAGAATTATAAAGATTTTACAATCGTGTTTGAATGGTATTCACTGATTTTTATAGGATCCGGACGGGGTCTGTATAATATTAATTTGAAAGGAACAGGATCGATGTTTTGATCTAAATGTGGAAAGATTCACATTGGATCTTCGTGGACGAAAAAAGAAGGTAGTCGTCTTCAAAGAAAGAAGTGAAGAGAATACTTACTTAAATTGGGTTGAATATATTTGGAAAAGATGAGAAAAATTTGGAAATTTTTGGGGGGGAAAATGGGGATTCCAATTGGAATTTTATAAAAGTCTGGGGATCAACGGGTGGATCTGAGTAGGAAGAGGTGAGAAAGCGTGGGGAGAAGAATTTAGTAATGCGATTCTTCGAACAAATTTGATTGTATTGTATTTATAGAGTTTACAGAGAATTCGTATAATGGTTTTTAGGCTGGAGAGGCTGGAGGATCACATTGGATCTTAGAAAAATAACGGTGCATAGTATTTAATTTTGTGGTTATTGTTGATTTAGTTGTTTTTTCACTTTTTAAAAGAGAGAATCAAAATAGTAAGTTTGCTTAATTGTATAAATATGCTAGATCAATATTAAGAAGAATTCATTAATAGGTATCGATGACGACTAAAACAGACGGCGTTGAGAAGAATTAGGAGAATTGAGAGGAGATTGACACATTTGTCAAGTGAATATTATTTATTTAGACTTCAGGAAATCTGTTTTGGATTTTCCAGAAGTTGGGAAGTTGCTTTGTCGAATCATAATTATTTTAGATATTGGCAGTGAGTCTTTAAGATAATAAAAGTATAACTGCTGTTATCTTCTAGGTTTCGGGTTAGTAGCATTAGGAATGTTAGTAATATTAGTGAGATGATGGATACTTTGTAGTTGTTAGTAAGTTTGGAGAGGGATGGTCAGATTTCAAATAACAGCTAAGATTATTCCTCTTGTGTAAGTGAACAATTTCTGTCTGATAATTCATTCACTTGTTGTGTTGTGATATTTTTGTTGATGTTTTTGCTCCCGTGCGTATTGAGGATTTTTAATTGGAGAAGTTAGATATGTATAGTAGAGAATAAGCATAAAATATGATAAAGAATCTTTTTCAGATTGTCTATTTTTGTTTGATTGTGCTGTCTTATGTAGTTATCCATTGGGGACATTCAATTCCAAAATGATTTCCTTCACAAATTGGACATTTGACATTGTTCATTAAGTTGAGCTTTATGTTTCCTTTTGAGGGACAATTATTAATTTATGTGGACCTATTTTCTTTTCGCGCAGTGGAGATCATTATGTGCTGGGTCTAACAGCGTAGCATTGATCTGTGCATGTCCACCGTTTTTCCGACAAAAGATCCTACGAATAGGGACGAAAACTTTGCAGGTGCGTGGAATGGTCAGGCCAGATTTTTTACGTAAGTGGCTATTATGGTGGTCTCCCTCACCTCTAGACCATTGTGCTGAGTGAGGGGTCTTTTAGTGGTGTATTATGCCAGTTAACTGTATAAACTTCATTTTTAGTAACAATTATTGAGTGGTGTTAGAGTTTCGTACAGATAGACGGTAATGGAGATCTCCTGTGATATCTTATCAGCAGTGGTGGAAAGCATTTATCAGACTGTGCAAAGTACTTTGCGAATATTTGCTGGATTTTGTTGAAGCACTGCTCGTATGTTATTTTGTTATTGTTGTAGCGTGGGAGTATTGGACGTTGTGCGATGGAGTGAATCTCGTGTTGAGTGTAGTAGACGATTGATCATTCGAATGGGGCTTGAATGACTGCGGTGGGTTCGAACCAGGGTGGTGGCTTCGGCGAAAAACTTGAGGGTAGATCGCAGAAGATAATAATATAAATAAGGATCATTGAATGTAAAATGGGGGGAATTCATTCTCTGAATAGACGTAGTTTCAAATTAATAAGGCCGGTGGATGATATTTCAGCAACCTTTCTATTGGAGGCATTGGAAATATATTAGGTTGGTGGCACTGAAGGTCACAGAAAGTATGTGTTATTAACAGAGTATTTGACGACGAAGGTGCAATCTCTGCCATTGTATTAATAAAATATCAAAAAGAATTGATCAAGATGACAAATTGAAAATTAATTCAAATATTTCAACGAATTAGAGGCGTGGGCGAGCAAAAGGCGGCCTCAGAGCAACTACGCTCCGCTACCAATTGATAATGTTCAAAAATGTCTGGGGTGATTCAAGACACAGCATGCAAGCAGAACAATATATTGGAATGGATGAGAGAAATGAATAATTAATATTAGAAAATAAATAATTGTAATAGTGAAATAGCTGAAATAGTGTAAGCGTAAAACTTACTTGTAGAAAAAGAAATCATGCAGAGCAGTGCAAAACAAAGCGGCCCGCTGGGCCCAAAAGGCCATAAACTCCATTTCTCTAATGAATGAAGCAACTTTCACTCGCAAACAAAAGAATGGGATTGAAGGTGATTGATTAATTCTCATGCAAGGAATATCGAAGCCACAGATAATGTGCATAGAAAAAAATAAAAAATGAAATTGGTCAACCGCGAAGCATAAGCAACTGGACATGGCATAATTTAATTAAGTGAAAAGAAATGCGTAAAATGTAAAGATCAATTTAAAATACCCTATATTTGCAGCATCTCAATATTTTCAATATAAGTAAAAATATTGCTTTAAGGTAAATAATGTTAATAAATATACCAAATACTGTGATTATAGATATATATAATATATGAATTAACCCGTATATAATTCGTCCATTCATACGGTTAATTAAGATTATATAGAATTTACTTTGATTCCCAAATATCTCTTTTTATACTCAGTTACTGACTTTTCATTCCATATTTCCCATTAACTCCCTTAACAATAATAGAATAGATAATAATTTCATACCTTTACTTTAACATAATTTTAAAATTAGAAATTTATTAGAATATTCCTTTTCTAGCCATAACGTATATAACAATAATTCACATCAAGTTTTAATATCGTTTAATTAGAAAATTTATTATATATTTATCACAGTACATTTTTCTGTTCTATTTGAAATTTGTTACTAGTAATAAACTTAGTTGTTATATGTTTTATTTTCTTTAAGAATAAAACATTTCACACAAATTAAACCAGAGATAGTTAATGTTCAATATGTTCACAACTGGTTTTGCTATATGTTTCTTTTAAAAATATTAAAAAGTAAAAGTGTCAATTAATTTCCTTCCTACTATTTCACACATATTAGAAAATTTCATTGCCTTAAAAATGATCATAAACTCATTTAGAGTAAGTCTTAAACCGGCTCAAAGCAAGTCCCGGCCTAGCTGACCTAGAAATCCGTAACCGGATGAAACAAGCCCATAACTGGTTTAATTAAATCCGTAACTAGATCAAATAAATCCGAGTAACCAGTATGACCTAGAAATTAATTAAACACTTAAATTAGAATTCTATCGTACATAAAACATATATTTTCCTAAGATTTTTCATTTGTCATTCAAATAATAAACTTTAATAATCTTTCACCTATACCCTAGATTTTCCTTAGAAGCCATAAAACATACCTTGTTTCTTTTTGCTATTAGCTTGAACTATAAAATTTTTAAATTGAATTAAATTGAAATAAGATTATTTATACTTAATAAAAATTTTAAGCATCATATATAAAATATTTCTTAATTATTAAATGTATAGAATAAATTTTTATCAAATTACATTAAAGGCCTTATTAGATTTCGTCAAAATAAAATAATCTTTCGTATAAAACATTGTGGATAATCATGGAAGGAGCAACTTGGACTCATTAGAAAGATATAAAAAAAAACATTGAGAATTCTATTACAGTCCATAATCTTATCCATTTCATTGTCGTAACACTCTGGGCTAACCAACCTTAACGTCTTACTTTCTCTAAGATAGTTCATAATTACTTTGTTTATCTATCATATATATATTTGAAGTTCTGGAGTTCTGTAACATAGAAAGAGAAAGTAGGTTAGAGATTTTTATCTACAAGATATACTAATAATAATTATATTATATTAATATATATTTATATATATAATATTATTATATATATAGCAATGGAATACATAGTCCACAATTTTTCAAACTGGCTCATAATCCAGTGGTGCAGTTAAAGAAATAAAAGATTCGTCGTTGAATATTTAGCTATCCATATGTATACTTAGTAATTGACATATTGAATCAGCCTTTAGATAACTTCCTCGATTACTTGCTGATCTCAATTATACTGTACACGCATTTTCGTAATCGTGGAGCATAAAATATTTTTCTACCTAGAAAAGATATTTTGGTTGAAAAGATGAGGCACAAGCTCTTTTCATTGACTGTGAATGGACTGGTTACTCATTGAATAAAACTTTATTATTTTCTCTGAAGAATTGCCTGTGACTTTGGGTCATTGATATTTCAAATTCTTGAGATTGGAGAAATATTTCCTCAAGACTCACTTGTATCACGGCTTCGATCTTTCGCTATTTTGGGGTGATCCAGTCGGTTCTAGAAAATACAGGATTCACCCTTATTACTATCACATTATTTGACTAGAAGATATTCCTTACAAGTTATGAATTTTTCATTGTGTTTATTGGATTGTCGTTGAAGTAAATCGTTTTTGGCACATATGCCTAGTTTTATTTTTTTTTGTGGATATTTTATCATAATTTTTAAGATATTTGTTGAATTATTAATAATTAAAAAATCTTTTCAATGGAGTGATGCACACTTTCTAATACAATCTTCCTCGACTTTATGACCAAACTGTAATGCATTAATAGAATAAAATTCTTTATCAATATATATTATATATATATATATATATATATATGTATATTTTTTTATACTCATATATATTTTCCTCTCATATAAATAGTCTATAAATATTATATTATATATATAGTATAATATATATATATATATCATTATATAATATATAGCGTCGGGCGGGACAGTGACCGTGGCCCGCTCTATTAGTGAGGCGGTGATGTCGAGTTCCATCTAAATAAAATAAAAAAAATAATAAAAAAATAAGAAAAATTTTCGATCATTTTTTATAATTCGTATAGTTCTCCATGTAATATCTAGCAAATGTTTAATTTGAAGAAAGAATATATATTCTTTCAAAAAATGTTTAGGGAAATTAGGGTACAAATTTCCTTCATTAGCACTCCACATTTCAAGATGTGATTTTTTTAACTTCGTTTATAAAATGAAAAATGTGGATGGAATTTAATTATTTTTTCAGTGGATATACACTCGAGTATGTTAGCTTTAACTGGCAAAGTAAATTTTTTGATCCAAGCCAGTCATTTAGTGGCAAAAAAACGGGCCTAACTTGGTCCGATTTCCCCCGCCGTAAAAATTGATGGGGGGGTCGGACCACCATTGTTTTTCGTAGGCTATTTTACGTATTATTATTGACAATTAAAGGAACACTGTATAATTAATTTTAAACGTACTAAAATTTACTTTATATTTTAAAGTTGAAATTTTTTTTTAAAAAAAATGTAAATTTAGAAATTAAGAAATACACTTTTTCAAAAAGTGTCAATTTTTGAGGGGAGAGGGGTGAATCGGACCACATTATTTATATTTGTATTTTTTTCATCATTATTGAGTATTTTTATTACTTAATGACGACTTAAATAAGATTAATAATTCTAATATTTAAGTAAAAAATTAAAATCTTAAAATTTGTATTTCATAACGACTAAAGACGAATTTAAACGATGTCCGAGTCACTCAAGATTGGTTGCGTCGCTTCGACCCATCCACGGTTCAGGCCTGACTTCGGCGTTATTTCAAAATTTTTAGAAATTTTTCTTTATAGATAGAATTCATTATTATTTATTTTGTGTGCTTATGACCCGGACTATCGTGAAGTAGATTAACAAAAAAAAAAATTTTCCAAAAAGAATGCATTAGGGAGAGTCGGAAGAGACAAGTTAATACATTAAGATGGTACGCGGTTCCCACCCCCCCGCCGACGCTATATAATATATTTATATTATATTATAATATATATTAATTTATATATATTAATATATATACTATATTATACTTAGCTATGAAATCTTTATTTTCATGTTATTTTTTTTTTAAGGAAAGTTTATTTAAAATCTGGCTCCAGCTTCAAATTCATACAAAAGTATTTTTAATTTGGGATTCTATCCCACAATTGGTTGTTTCAGTTCCGGTACACCCTATATCAATATTACTATATTTTTATTATATATATTAATGAATAATATCTTATTAATATTATTATGTTCATATTTATTGATTATTGTATTTCATAAAAAAAAAAAAAAATTCAACATAGCTGTAATGGAGTTATTTTGTCGAAAACAAGAATGGACGAGCGTGTCTCAAGATTTTTATCATTTTAGTTTATATATATATATATATAATTATATATATATATTATTTATATATACTATATATAATATATATATAATTATATATATATATTATATTATAGTTCACATATCTCTTTTAGCTATCATTTAGCACGAAATTTTTATTTGGGCGGTAGGGGATGAACTATTGGTTTCTCAAGAAAAATATTAACGTATTCGGACTCGGGGAGGGATGGGGAAATACCATAGAAAATGTTTAAATATCGCTATAACAAAGTTTTATTCTTTTTCTTTTTAATTTAGTAAGAAATTAATCATCCACACTGCACTTTTAAATTGGTACAATACATGTAAAATAATAAAAACAAAAATATTGTCTTTTATATAAAATATCAATTGTTTTTTCCAATTTTGAGTGAAAAGTTTATACAAAAATTGTTTTGCGAGTCGAAAGGTGAGCATTTTTTTTATAATTTTGACTCGAACTCAGACTCCATTACCTCCGACTTCTTGAAAATCACCGACTCCTACTCCGACTCCCATCCTGAATATATATATATAATTATATATATATTATATATATATATATATATATATATATATATATATATCATATATATATATTTATATATATATATATAAACTTTTTTTATATAACTCTTTTTTGAAAATATTACCGAATTGTTGGTGATAGTAAAGAAAAACTGTTCGTATTTGGCGGATATTTTTAAACGTTTTTTCCTCAAATATATAATTCAAGTTGAAAATGAAACTTAATTTGTGATTATATGGGGGGCAAGACTGGAAAGGAACGAGTAAATTTAATGGCTTAGTTGCTAGTTTGGGAATTGCTTGTTCACTTTCCCCTTAAGTATTCTTTCTTTTTTCCAAGATTTAGAAAATGATTTTTCTGGTTAAAAAATTTCAATTTATGAATTTTCTAATTGGGAGCACTGATTTAAAAACTAAGATAACTTTGGAGTATTATCTTTCTATCAATGCGTGCTGATTGATATTCTGAAGGTATACTCTGTCAATCTAGTTTATTGTAGATTGATGATCGTTGGAGGGTTTGAGTTATGAATAAAAAGGAAGAGAAAGTGTTTCAATAGACAATATCAAAACAAGATGAATTGTTTTTAAGTGACAGTAGTAGAACCAGGCATAAAATTTACAGCAATATAACTTAATAAATGGTATAAAGAAAAGTAGATTGATATATGTATAATGAGAAAATGAGTTTGCAAAAACTTTATTAAATTTTTTTCAAGTATTTTGCCATTTATTAGCAGTCAAATGAGGTGATTGATTAGTTTCTATAATATAAACTTGCAGGGGTCTTTTCAAACATTCAATTACATTTCTTAAGAATCAAATATGTGCTCTTCTACACTTGAATTACATCTTGAATTGGAAATAGAGTGGGCTTGCAAGTATTATGTGGATCTCAAGTCTCTTTGGTATTCTTTTTAAGTTTAACAGCTTAAAAGCTGGAATGATTTAAATGTGTACTTTTTCTCCATACATTTCATTATTAAAATTACCACTGTTTTCTTTGAGGCGAATTAAGCGATCTTTATATATTGAAGTTTATGAATGCTAACAAGAAAAAACTTGTGTATCACCTGCTAAAATTCAGAGTTTCATGTTATATTGCTCCATCTCGAAGGATTCAAATGGATTTTTAAGGAGGAATTTCCCCAATTATTCATCATAATTTCAATGTCTAATTGAATTTTAATTCCAGAATTTAATAATAGGGAAATACTTGCAATGGAGTTACACAGTCCCATTTTTTTCAAAACTTGCTAGGTAACGGCAGAGTGAGTTAGAATAAATGATCTCGTTGATTATAATTAAGCTCTATATACTGTAGTAAAATATTGCCGTAGATAACTTCTCAAATACTGCCTGATCTCAATTTCCTGTTTGAAGTTAGTAACATTTTCTCTACAAAATTATTTTCTACTAGGAATAAGATATTTGGTTGAAGATGCGGCAATAAGTTCTATGAATCCCTGCTCTTTAGTGATTGTGAATGGCTGGTTACTCACTACTTCATTGCAATATTAAATTCATTATTTTTTCTGAGTGAATTGCGTGATTTGGGTCATTGAAATGCCAAATCTTTTTTGGGGGAGAAACTTTCCTCAAACTCACTTGTTTCACGCAATATCTATTGCTTCTTTTGTGGTTTCTGTTTGTAGGAATTACAAGACTTCCCCTTTACTTATTAAAACTTTATTGGCAACTTTCAGATAATTATCTTCAATTGATTGATTTTTCATATGTTCTTGAAGTAGCGTCTTATGTACTTAATAATAAGATTTGTTGCAAAATAAATATATATTTTCTTTACATTATCTTTATAGTTAAAGGAAAGTTCTCATAAGAAATTTCCGATTTCTGTCTGGATTTTCTTGGTGATTATTTGGTTCATGGACGCCTATATATAATATCTATAGTGCTGTTACCTTAAAAGGCCCACCCATTTTGCTATGGCAAAAAAGGCACCCTGTATTTCCGATATATATTGATGTGTAAGAGCGAAAAACGAATTTGGTGGACCTATGTAACCCATCGAGTAAAGGCAATGATGAAAGGTTCATATATTAATTTTCAAATCAGATTTTTATTTCCAATTTTGGGAATTTTTGTGAAATTTTTTTTTAAAAATTTCAACTACTTTTGGACGATAGTGAAAGGACATTTGCCACTCTTCCAGTCATTACTCCATTAAGAATTATATTAAATATATTAATATTGAAATTTAAATGTAGTGTTAGACCCATGTAAAAAATACTACGAAACAACATTTTATTAAATATACGTATTTTTGCTAGTTTTAAAAAGGACCGAGTAGAAAAAGGACTATACAGAAATAGGGCCGCTAATTTTTTATTGAATTGAAAAGCAAAAATTTAATGTTAAAACTAACAAATGGTATAATTGTTCATTTATTTGTGTATACTTTAGTATATTGTCTAAAAACATCAAAAAACAACTTTATTTGTTATGTAAAAAGGCCCACTTTTCATAAATGTTTTCTAAAAAGGGCCCATCTTTATTTTCACTATTGTTATAACAAAATAATATCATAAAAACACAAAAAAAATTCCTCGAGAGTATATAATGTTGTTCAAAATGTTTATAATTTTTGCTTTCAATTTAAGATATTTACCCTTATTTTTTATTTTGATTCATTATTTTTATTTATTAATTTAAAAAAAAAAAAAAAAAAAAAAAAATCTTCATATTTAGTCACAAAAACCTTGCAGGCTTTCATAATAACTAAAAAAAAAAAAAATTAACTCGAGAGAGTTATGAGGGTTGACCCAAATGGGATGACTTTTTGAAAAAATTTTGAGGAAATTTCCATTTTTTATTTTTATTTATTTTTTTTAATTTTAATCTGTCAACAAAAAAAAAAAAAAAAATATTCTGCTATTTAGTCACTAAAAACTTAAATACAAATAATAACCTAAAAAATACAAAATATAACTCTAGCAAGAAGTTTTTAAAAAAGGGGTGGGCGCCCTTTTTGGCTCAAAAAGCGACGGCCTTTTTTTATTTTTCACATTTGAGCTAAATAGATTTTTACAATTTCTTAAGCAAAAACAAAAATTTTTTTAATGTGGATAACTACATAGGACCTGGCATTCTAAGAACTTATTTTAAAACTCAATATATGATTAATAGCTTTTAAGTAGTTATTTTGCCAAATTTTAAAAGTTGGGCCCTTTTAGACAGGGGTAACAGGCACTAATATATATATATATATATATTATATATATACTATAATAATATAATATATATTATATATATATATATATATATATATTATTATATATATATAATATAGTCATATATATATTATGATATTATAATATATACTATAATATATTAATTATATATATATATATATATATTATAAAATAATATATAATTATATATTATATATAATATATATTATATATATATATATATATATATATAATATATATATATATAACTAATATATATATATAATTTATATATACTTTATATATATACTAATTAAGAAAGAGAATATACGACAGTAAGAGCCAATGGGTCTTAGCTCAAGACTGTCCACAGATCAAACCAACTAACCAACAATAAGCTCACTATCAAATCCACACAGCACTTAAGGGCTTGATCAAATTACTTGTAACATACAATCAACCATTGGTCAGTTTCAAACTAACTGTTATATTGATATAGTATTATACTATATATTTTATATATATATTTATATATTATTATATTATTATATAATATTAAATATATATCTATATATTAAATATGAAGTATATATAATTATATATAATAGGTATATATATAATATTATTATATTAATATATATATAAATATATATATATAATATTAATATATATATAATATATATAAATATAATATATTATATATTATAATATATATAATATGATCAAATCCATATGCATTAATAACTTAAGTTATGGTTCAGGATGACAAGTCTGATATATATAAAACTAACTACTGTACACTTAAAAACTATCGCCATCTTGGCTTCGCTCACATTAAAATATAATTATATTGATAACCCAATCCCCATCCACTATACTTATCCAACCCATTTCTTAAATGTTGCAAGTGGAGTTCACATTCAAAACCTCCGAAAACCAGGGATTATCCAAAATTTAACAACCCCTATTATTGAATGGCATGTATTCTTTTATCAAATGGCATTGCATTTTTTCTGTTTTTTTTTATGATTCTGGAAGGCTGTATTCATGAAAGCTTAAGACTATGAAAAAAATTTAATTAAGGTTCATGTATTATATCAATAGATGTAGAATATTTTGAGACTTGATATCATTTCCGCGCTCTGACGAAACAACATCGGCGACTCTACAAGAAAAACATTCCTAACTCTGTCAGCCTCTCCTCATAGCTATAACCCTCAAACCCAGAAATATCCTCAATCGCTCTAGCAAATCTAAGTCTTTCTTAGTAAATAAGGGCACAAACTTGTGCACAATACTCTAATTACTGGCCTAACTAATAATCCTTGATCTATGATGTAAACCAACATTGCGTATTTATTAATGCCCAAGATAAATTTGACTCATATTTTTATTCTAAAGCTTCAAAATCGTGTATTCAGATACTTTCAAATACTGCCTTATAATCACACACCACACACACACACCAACACACACACCCCTATATTCTCTCTCTCTCCCCCCCCTCTCTCTCTCCCTTCTCTCTCCTCTCTCTTCTTCTTTCTTCTTTCTCTTTCTTCTTTCTACTACGCTCTTTAAGGATTTTTATCTCGCCTGATAAACGGCACTCTGGCACTAGGGTATCAACTCCTCTCAATCTTCTTTCTGACACTCCGTTTAATTCATCTCTCTCAAATCTACTCTCCTTTCTTTCTCTCTGTTCTCTCTTCTTCTCTTCTCTTTCATCTCTCTCTTTCTTATTTTCAATCTCTGACCTCTTACTCTTCTTCTCTAGTTACGTCTTCTCTCTCTCTCTCCTCTCCCTCTCTTCTCTCTTCTCTTCACTCTCTGTCTCTCTCTCTCTCTCATCTCTCTCTCTCTACTCTCTCATCTCTCGTCTCTCATCTCTCTTCTCTCTCTTCTCTTCTCTCTCTCTCTTCTTCTCTCTCTCTCTCTCTCTCTCTCTCAGTCTCTCTCTCTTCATCCTTCTCTCTTCTCTCCTCTCTTCTCCTCCCTCTCTCTCTCTCTCATCTCCTTCTCACTCTCCCTCTCTTTGCTCTATCTCCTTCCCTCTCTCTCTCTTTCTCCATCATCTCTCTCTCTTTCTCTTATACTCTCTTTTTCTTTTCTATTTCTTGCTCTCTCCTCTTCATCTCCCTACTCTTCTCTCCTCTTCTCTCCTCTCTCTCTCTCTCTCTCTCTCTCTCTCTCTCTCTCCTTCTCTCTCTCTCTTCTCTCTTTTCTCATCACTCTCTCTCTCTCTCTCTTCTCCTCTCTCTCTTCTCAATCTCTCCCTCTCTCGTTCTCTCTTCTCTCTCTCTCTCTCCTCTCTCTTCTACCTCTCTCTCTCTTTCTCCTTCTTTCTTCTCTCTTCTCTCTCTCTCTCTCTTCATTTCTGCTCTCTTTCTCTCTCCTCCTCTCTTCTCTCTCTCCTCTCTCTCTCTCTCTACCTACTCATCTTCTGTCTCTCTCTCTTATCTGCTCTCTCTCTCTCTCTCTCTCTCTCCTCTTCTCTGCTACTCTCTCTCATCTCATCTCATTCTTCCCTCTGCTCTCTCTCTCTCTCTCGTCTCCTCTCTTGACCCCTGATTGTAGGTAGGTAGGACAACATTACACCAGAAATAAATAGATTGTTCAGATAGAAGGAAAGTTTCCCCATGCATACCCTTAAAGTGTCAAGCCTAATTCATAGTCAAATCTCCACTAGGGTATCCAAAATATCTCACACCTGTGGAGTATATCTCACCATGGTTTGCTGAAAGATACAAGGTCCTAGGTATGCTTGTGTTTTGAAAGCCTATTCTTTCTATCTTGGGTTATTTGAGTCTATAAATTCATAATTGAAGCCAGATTTTTCATTTAATGCATAATGGAAAACTGTACTACTTGTTGACTTAAAACTTTTGACATGGATTATACTTTATCTAAAAGTTTTGTTAAGGCATTCGCAAATGTTACTATCTTTATATAAAAAAATTCTTATAGAGCCTGCTCATTCATGTATATTATGTATGAAAAGTTCTTGAAAATTCTTTTTTTTTTTTTTAAATTTACATGGTAGTTTAATTTATAACTAGAAACTTTTTTTTTTTATAATTTTTCTCCCAAAATGAAAAATCTCAAATGTTTTTTAAAGAATTTTGTGAAAATATAATTTGAAATTTCATTGTGTATAAGAATATTTAGCTTAAACAATAGAACTGTTAATAATGTGGATATAATTTTGCATTGGTAAATGTACAAAATAATAATTGTAAAAATTTACTATCAAATTAAAGGGGGCTTTATTTTTGCTTCTTGAGACCTTCACAAGGTTGGGGAAATGCCTAAAAAATAGAGAGAGAAATGTAAAGGTTTTTAAACTTAATGAGAGGCTCCTAGTTTTAATTTTTTATTTATAATTTTTACAAGAGCACTCCATTAGTAAAGCCTTTGCATAATTACTCTTTCTATTTTCTAGGTTTTCTTCTTACCAACAAAGAAGGGGCAAAATGAAGATGTCAAAAGGCAGTTCAGCTGGTTCAAATACATCGGGTGGTAACACTGCAAATGACACAAGAGCAGAATTAGCGGAATTAGTTAAAAGGAGAGCAGAGATTGCAGATAATTTGGCTTCCCTAGAACGTCAGATATATGCTTTCGAGGGATCGTATTTGGAAGATACCCAATTGTATGGCAATATAATAAGAGGATGGGAGAGGTACTTAGTAACAAATAAGAATGCAAATACCATGAATGACAAAAGAAGTAGAAAAGTTAAGGAAGCTGATAGGTTGTTTAGCAAATCCTCCATAACATCAATGGCAGCTGTTAATGGAATAATAGAAAATTCATCTTTAGTTACTGATAGAAATAATGATCACACAGATTCTAATGATTTTAATTCTGGTAGTGAACAAGAAAACTCAAAAGACGGTTTGATCAGTAGCTCTTTAAATGGAGAGTCTAGTAGAGACTCTGTATTACATAAAGTTTCAAAGTATTCAGTTAAGATAAAGAAAAATAAAAAATCAAAACGGTGATTTCATTACTCATTTTTTAATATATATATATATATATATATATATATATAATATATATATACAATATAGTATATATATATATATATATATATATATATATATATATATATAATATATATATATATATATATATATATATATAATCTTATATATATATATATATATATATATATCTATATATATATATAATATTATGATATATAATATATATATATATATATATATATTATAGTATATATATATTATATATATATATATATATAATATTATGTTGAAATATATGCCCTTTTTTAATTCAACTTGCTTTATATTTGAGATAATATAAAAATATGTATTTGTAAATATGTATTTGCTTTGTAAATATATAATATATTAATAATATTATATATATATATATATATTATATATATATATATATATATATATAATATATATATATAAACTTTGGGTAATGACACATAATAATCTAATACATCAATCAAGATACATATAATATATTATGGATTTTATATGTAAGACGAAAATTTTGGTGTATGTTTAGTTTTTATATTACCTACATTTTCAGTTTTATTCACAATATATGTAACAGTGATAATCTGTATAAATATCCTTAATTGTTAGAGGTTTCTTGCTAGTTGAGCTGATCTTTAATTAATATTAATAGGCATGTCATTTGGAGTCCCATTAAAGTTTTTCATGACTGAAGGTCATAAGCTGTTGAATAGAGACTATGTGGGAGAAGTTATCGAGAAATTTATTGAAGTGAGGACAAACAAAGTTCGGGTATGAGTTGAATAGCTATTACTTTTTTAATTGAAATTTTTAATTTATACTTTTTTTTGTAAATTAGAAGGTATATTTATAATATAATATAGTATATGTGACGGTGGTAGCGATATATTGTAGATAGGTATCAGTCTATAGTATATAGTAGTATAATATAATTCTAACAATAATAGCTCTTACATCTATATAATAATATATATATACTATACATACGAACACTATATAAATCATATTTAAAAGGTATAAAATAGAATATATAATAAAGATGGAAGCTGCAGGGATGCTGTAACTATCGAATGGACATAAACAACTGGAACCTGTATTTCATAAGAGGCTCCAAAATAAGGTTTATAAATCTCGCCCAGACGATGCTGAAGAATGTTCCTCCGCTGTTAAGAATATGAGGGTAATAAAAGGTGATGCGCTCGGAAGCTAGCGCACTCTCGCTATTCCATGAGCTTGCGAGGTATGCTTTTAATTAATTTAGTGTACTTTTGTTTTTAATATATCTATATATTATATATATATATATATAATATGAACTCACATACTATTATATATATATAGTATATATTATATTATATTATACTTATAATATATATATATACTAAACCAGGGTGGTGAATATTTAACATCTTATATATCGTTAATATATAAAGATTTTTATTTAATTAATAATGCAATTAAAGTTAAAAAACACTAACATTCACAGCAAAAATCTAAAATAAGAATAATCCTCACAGAAGTGAAGCTAAAATCTCCAAACTGACCAAAACTTTCAAAAGGAAAACGGACTCGAAAATAGTCTAATCTGGATAGAGTACGATGATAGACGAAAGTTTTATCTAGATTCGACAAATAAAAATACTACTTCGCTTTTTGTTACAACCATTAGATATCGTGAATCACACCACTAGTCTCAATGATTAAAAATAGCCGTACAATTCACATAGAACAATATAATGATCCATTAATCATTAAATTCATTATATTTTGTTTATAAACAATATATTTATAAAATATGAATAAAAACTAGGTAAGATTATACATATTCTAAAAAAATAATAAAAAGTAAAAAAATTAACGTCACATAAATAGGAATGATAAAGAAGAAAATCGACTAGCATAGAGCTCTTTGTGAACGGTCCACCGTAAATACCTGAAAAACCACACCACACACGTAACTCTACCTACATTTAAAATTTAACTTTTTTCACTCCACTATATTGCATCCAGCAAAGCCTCTAATTCGATTGTTTCTTCCTATTATTTTTCCTCAGCTCAACACACAATCTGCTATTGTAACATTGAATTTAAGGGATGTACTGTAGATCGTATCGGACGTATAGGCATTTTTGTTGGTAATAGGATTATGGGTTAAGTATGGCGTAACTTTCGGCCAATACTTGATATTCTTTGGGTGAAGAATTATGAGAAACTTCTAGATTCAACAAATTACAAGGAAAAAAAAATTTCTTTTTCCGAGATTTTTCTAGTTTTTTTGAATACATGCTCTTTATGCAGAGTTCCAAATGTTTAATATAGTTATCTGTGAACCACGTTTTATGTTACGGACGGCTAAGTAATTATTGGCATCATCATTTTTGTAGGGTCGTTAAAAGGACATACGACTGAGTAAAATTCGATGGTTGCAGTAGTTTATGGGGTGCAATATGGTATGGTGCTTAAAAGATATACAATATTAAATATAGTATAAATATAATATAGTATATCAATACTACTAAAATACATATAATCATAATAACACCACCCTATAGTATAATAATATATGATATATATATATATATATATAATATATAAGGATAGTAATAATATAAATATATCATAGGACATATCGGGCATATTCTATTATAGTTATAGCATATTATAGGTATATATAGTATAAGTATTGTTTTAACTACATTCTATGGTCGAACAGCGGTGGATATAATGAAAGGTGGGAGGGCTGCAGCGAAATCACATAAATACATATCTATATAATATTTTAGAATAATGTATCAACATATAATAAACATAAAATTGCAAGTAGACAGTGTACAGATGAAAAACTTTTGTTGTTTGATATTATTTTAGTTCTAAGCAATATTTCCACCAAAATTTGAAGGGAACCAAGTATTGAATAGCGTACAGGCTATTGATTGACTAAGATAAGACACATGTGTGGGAGCCAAGTATTGGATAGTGTACAGGCTCTAGAAACAACCCTAGAAGGATGGGTAGAGGAGACAAGAGAAAAAGGCAATGGCTCTTTTGAGCTTTTCCAGGAAAAGTGGCGAGGAACGCAACGAATCACTATGATGATTGCTACTTGTGCATGGTGGATATTACAAAAAATATGGAAAAGGTAAAGGAGGGCAATCTCTTCCATACAGGATAATTCCTATCCAGAGCCCATTCCTAGTATGAAAAGCGACCTATACTTTCACCACCCAGCCCACCACAACAGACCCTTCTGTAATAAAATTTTTTAAGTGAGGAAGTCAGTGAATATAAAAGGAAAAACCAGTATGTTTCTATCTAGTAAATGTAAGCAGCTATGATAGGTATAGCTGATGGTATGAATTTATATTAGTAGGTCGGGTATTATACTATGGTATATGTATTATATATATAATAAGTACTATTAAACATAAATATATAAGTAGATATATATAATATATATATTAAGTAATATCATATATTATAAGTATATATATTATAGTATATATATATTTAGTATATAACTCGTCCGCCGGTTTGCGGAGTGTTGCGCCCGGTCGAGATTGAGGAGGATGGGATGTAGGAGGGGGGCAGAGGAAGTTGTCCTTAGCAGGCGGGTAGGATTGTGGCGGGGGGGAGGAGGGAGGGGGAGTGCTGGTGTGGAAGTGGTGGCGGATGGGTGGGGGGGATGCACGGGAGGAGAGGGGTGTAGGGGACGAGTGCTTGCGAAGGGGGGAAGAGCGGACGTGGTGTGAGTGGGGGAGAGGAGTGGAGTAGCGGTGGATGGTAGAGGGGATGATTTATAGACCAAAGGGCGGTGGGGAGTAATGCAGTGGAGGACGGCGGGGAGCGAAGCGGAGGGAAGGTGGGTGTCGGCAAGAGAGGTGAGGATGGAGAGAGAGAGACGAAAAATCGAAAAAATAATACAGTAACAGGAAGGGCAAAAAAAAAAAAAAAGAGAAATGAACGAACAGAATATCCCTCTCTCTATCATCTCTCTAATAGAGTAGAAGTATATTACTATATTATATATTATCATAGGAGATAGATGAAGCTCGACTGGAACATACTTTATATGCTATAATCGTGAATAAATTTGAAATAAGTATTCAAATAAATGCGTGTGTGCATTACCGTATGTGTCAGGGATTTTTAGGAAATTGTAAAGATCCAAACTTAGAAAAAGAATGAAAAATTGCGATCAGTGATTGTTATAAAAAATGGGAGTGCCCGTATGATCATTAAAGGTGCCGGTTTTTTACACTCATTGCGGACTTTTTCCGAGAGAATTTAGGGGAAAAAAGGTGAAGAATAGTAAAAATATTACAGGGAGGGATAGTATACCAGTAACAAATGGAATAGGTATAACAGGGACGTGTGGATAGCTGCATGAATGGGTGATTATATGTGGTTTTATGAATAAGAGTAACCAATAACGATTCCACAAAGAAAACACAGCGATCGAAAAAGATTCTTTTATAATGCAAGTAAGACATGGTTTTTGGCATATTATAAGCAGTGTGAGTGTATATTTGGGGATATGAGGTATGTTCGGCATATGTGAGACGGATGAAGAAGGTGGAGTATAGTTTTTTTTTGAGTTGTTATAAATTTAACCTTCGGAACTAAAAGGAATGTGTAATAAGTATCCGTACGGAAGGCTTACTTCATAAACCTTTAAAAATCCCCACACACGCCCACAACCTAAATATTGCATATAGACTCTAAGTTCAATGACAGAATAATGAATGGTCATTCTTCTGTGTTAAGTGGTCCAAGAAAATAAGATCAGAATAGTAAAAATATTTTGTTTACATAGTGTATGACGTATCTAGTTTCGATATATAGAAAGGTTCTAATTGGAAATTCTTAGCTAGCTGAAAAAAAAAAGAATGTTGCGATCCGAGGTTAAATCCGTTTTAGAATGCATTAAATAGTCAATGACGAGAAGCTTGCTTGCGCGACAAAGAAAAAAGATTCACAGAAATGGAAGCCGCCTTATCAGCAACCCCTCTGGCACAGCACTTGATAGTAGGCTTTTTCAGCAAATAACCTACTGATGGATGATAGAGGACTCTCATTTCTTAGATCATTGGAATCTCATTCACCTTCAAAGGAATTACACCAAGGAACCTATCGGACACAACTGAAAAGACAGTCATCAAGGAGAAAAGATAATTGCAAATTTTGCCTATCTATGAAAGAGGAGATGAGGCTCTACGAAAACAATCGAGATGCTGCTACAGAAGAGCTATCCTTGTCCTGTGGGTGGATGAAAATGGGAAAGGTTTTCCCATTATTATCAGCCATCTAAGCAAATTATTTTCAGGAACCCCGTCCTACATCAGTCGAGAGCGAGGTATTTTTGGTGTAGGTGGGAATGTAAACACCTAAAGAACAAGGCTGCTCGCCGATACTAGTGAAAGCTTTAATGTTTTTGCATCACAATTTTAGTATTGAATGATTTTATAATTCTTTATCTTAAAAGTAAGTATATAAAAAAGTTTATTAATATTATATTTGCCTTTAGGGATTATTCCTTTAAGATACTATTTTAATTTATAAAAATATACTTGTGCACAACCAAATCAACTAAATGACTTAAGTTTGGTTTGTACAGGCGGAATGCAATCTGAGTTGTTTCTAGGCGTTACACAATGTTCTATCTTATTGTTTTTTTTTTTTTTTTTTTTTTTTTTTCTACTGTGTATTTTCTTATATATGTATCGTATCGGCATCGGCGCATCTAAAAATAGTTCAGGTATGGAGGAGGGGTGGGCTGTCGTTGGAGGTTACTGAATTTACCATTTACGACTTTAACAACCGACATTTCCATTTTTTCGCTTTAAGCGTAAGGGCTGAGACTTTCCATTAGGATGCTCGGTATGAGTGACTTTACCCCTGGGGTGTTACTTATGGAGGCAAATTTTAGTGACTGATCAGGTCTTGAAAGATTTTGCAATCTGTCATAGCTGTATGAAAGGACGTTTTCATATCATTGGTAAATGTTAATATCTCCCACAAATATTATAAGGTATCGCCCATTCAAATAGCCTCCATACAATACTCAACGGTTTCCAGCGACATGTTGAATGTAACACTCAAATTCTATCCCTAGCTACTGTTTGATTTACACAATAAAGACAATATTAGCCCCGTCTATCTCTATTCGTTGAGTGATCTATCTGTGTCCTTGCCCTCTGCTCAATTACAAAGAGATGCATACAAGTAAAACAAAAACACTCATTCTTCGCATTCTTACTAGGTAAGGTATTTTCATTTCAGTTTCTTCCCTGTTTGCTTATTCAGCACTTTAGTAACTCTTGTATGCTTCTTCCAGTGGCTCTGCATCTTCTTCCAAAAAAAAAACTCAAGATCAAAACTAAGAAATCGGAGACAGTATGTTTGTGACATCCAATGTAAGGCTTCCCACAAAGATTATATGTCATATTTCTGTTAACACTTTCATCCATTATATGCTTTGTTTAGTGCTTTCCTATGCCTAATGGTTTTGTCGTCTTCGTAACTTCCTGACTTATAATTATTATACTGTCCTTTCTTTGTCCACTTCTATTCTAAATACTTAAAAACGTCACTTTCTTCTCTTCCAACTTATCTCTTTCTTTATTTTCGATATGATTTTCTAGTCAAAACGATTTCATTCGACCGTTTATTAGATGCATCTCATAATTTCGCCATTATACATAGAATAACACAGGTTACTAATTCCATTTGAATTATAGCGATTTTTATTCTACTCTTTCTCCAATTTTTATACATTCCAAGCTCTCATACCATTTCCTGTCTTGCATCTTCAATGCTGTATACAGTTTTTTCTTGTACTTCGAATAAGTTTTTAAGTATTAGCCTTATTCGGAGGTTATACAACTCTTTGTCCATATTATTTTTCCTAGTAAGTAATGCTGTTTTTCACATCCAAAAGTATTTACGCTGCCAATTTTTATTATTAATATTATTTTTAGCCTCCCTTTAGATCCCCATAGACTGGGAGTTACAATCTTATATCCTAAACGTCTTATTCATAAAACCTTAATACAATTATCTTGCCTTTCCATAACTTACTCTCTCTCTTGTCTCCTTTTCAGTAATTAATCGAAGTTGTTTACTAAAAGTAATTATTTCATTTACTTTCCTTTTTCACCTTCTGACAGTTTCCTTTCCAACTCTCCATCTCCTTAGCTCTTTAATTTTTTCTGGGTGAAAATATATATATCGTGTAATTACCGTTACTTTCCCTTCACGTGAATACGGATTCTCCTGTTCTTCTCACTTCAACATATTTCCTCAAGTCTACCCAAAACTTCTCCTCTGAGTCTAAATCTTGAACATTATAAGTACTCCGTATGCATACTTACGGTCGCTCTATTACCTCCCACAAACTCATCACTTTCGCTATGGTTTCTCGTCATCATTAAGCCAATATAAGCCTATAATTTCTTTCCTTTTTCTATTATGCAAGTAGATGAATCCATCATCCTCTTCGATCTGAACTTTCTTCTTCTTCCTCTCCTCAACAGTTCTCTTAATCTTCTCACTTCCTCCTTTCTCTCGTTACTTGTATTTTCGTTATATTATTTATTAACCTCTAATAACTTTCCCATGTTTAACATAACAATTTTCGTCTCTCCAATTATCTTCTAGGTCTCTCCACTTTTCCTACCTTTTTTCTTAATAAAATTTTTCCTACTTGTTATTCTTCTAATATATGGGTTCTGTTTTCCTTTAGAGCCTCCTCTATCTATCTCATGCATTCTTTCTCCGAAATTCATCGTTGAACCAACAATTTGACTTCCAATTCAGTCTTGTAGTTTTGTTCCTTCTATTTCTTCCTCTAGTTCAATCAGGACAGACCGTTCAAACGCATGTTTACCCCTGTATATGATCAAACACTTTCATTTGGGAAATACCACTCACTCATTATTCTATATTCTTCGCGCTGACACACATTAATACGGCATCTCTTCTTTTACTCAATCTTTCTTGAAAGAATCATATCGCTCCTTCAATATCCCCACTGTCATTTTAAGTTTTCCCATTGACTGGCCCAACAGTCCGTCGCAGCGCTAAATGTTCTACGCCTCATTTTTCGAAAATTCTATCTTCATTCTGAATTCCCCCGATTCCATCAGTTATTATTTTTTGAGGGGCTCCAAAATACATCATTTCTCATTAAACATTCACTCTTTGTTTCTTATGAAACTTCAAAATTTCTCCTAACCAGTCGACCCCCCATATCCACGCATGACTAGGAATTTTCCCCTTCCAGCTCACATATGTCTATGATAATACTTCTATTAAAATTTGGCTAGAGGCAAACCCCACTATAGGCCTTTCAGGGTTTTTATATTTCTTACAGGTCTCTCGTATGAGAGTGCGTCGAGTGACTGAAGGACTGATAGGCGAAGAACGAGGTGCATTTAGAAGTAGTAGAGGATGTGTGGATTAATTTTCATTGAAACAATTTATTGAGAAAATGATAATAAAATAATTTGTTATTTAGGTTTTTAATGGAATTGGGCAACAGGCGTAATGAAGGATTAATAGGAAGTCTCTTTGGCAAGGTGTGGTGGTCGGCTTCTGAATGAAATCTAAAGTATGTGTGACGAAGTGAAAATGTGTAAGAATAAATGAAGTCGAAAGTGATTGGTTTAATATTAATAGCAGAGTGAGGCAGGGATGTGTTATGAATGTTATGTTATGTCTCCTTGATTATTCAATTTGTATATGGATGGGGTGATGAAAGAATTAAGAGGTGAGGGTGGCAGGGGATGGTGCTAGAATGTGGAGAATGGAAGAGAGTGAGGTGGAAGGTGTGCTATCTATTATATGCAATGACAATGAGATCTAGTTTATGTAGTGAATCTGAAGAGAATGAGAGGGTGTGTAAAAGGAGGGCTTTGAAAGTAAATGTAGAAAAGGGTAAGGTTATGGAAGTGAGTGAGGAGTGGCTGGTGCGGTGCGAGTATGTTAGATGGTGGATCTGAAAAGTATCTAGAGTTTTTAAAATTTAGGATAGATGATATGGATGTAAAGGAACAGAAGATGCAGAATGTAGTGGAAATGTTATGGCTGGTGCAGATGCTAGCAACGCAGTAATCTTTGATGAATGTGAAGGGATGTCTAGAGTGCCTAGGTTGCATCAAGGTATGTTGTTACCTGTGCTAATGTATAGTAGTGAAACTGGTCTGGAATGAGAGGTATACATCTAAGGTACAAAGTGTTCATGAACAATCTTATGGTAATGTTAGGTGTGAGAAAAATTGTTAAAATTGAGGAATGGACGCATTATGATTTGTGTGGTGTGAAGGGATAAAAATAACGATAATATACTGAGGTTCTTCATGTGGAAGGATGGAATGATAGTTTTGAGTGTGCCTGGATGAATAGAGGATTAAGGATCGAGAAAGGAGATATGAAGTCTGTAAAGAATGCTTAAAGGAGAAGAAAATGGAGTATTTGAAAAAAGAGTGGTATAAAGTAGCTGAATGGACGGGTTTTGTGAGGGGATATGTTGTGGCCCACCTGGCAGGGATAACCCACATTGACGAGAATGCCATAGTGAGGCCGTAGCGGTGCGTGAAGCTAGGGGTGATATTTTCTGACTGCGACGTAGTTCTCACAAACAGTTACACAAGGAAGGCGATTAAGACTGGGCTTACTTATTTTCGACTTGTCCATAGTTCTTTCAAATATAATAATAGGTGCGATATCAATCACCTGTACTCGCCCAGTCTTGGGGAAAGAGGTTGATATTATAATATAATATATATATATGATAATAATACATTTGAGCTTTCACTCCTGCTGGGATTGAACTGGGCCTTAAGCCATAGATGAACAGTATGTGTTTGACCTAGACACGATGGAACTCGAAGAACGGACAAATGGAAATTCTTACTGTGGAATAGTAAGGCACCCACCAAGAAGGACATCCGCGAGTGTGATGTAAAGGGGAGGGATGTTGTCTGGTGTTGCTTATATTTCACCAGAGAATTTTCTGCTGCCTTCTTCTTTTAGTCATCGTGGCGTAGTTGGTCAGAACACTACCGTTCATAATGCCTAGGCGCACAAGTTCAATCAGCAGGGTGAATAGTCTTAGAAAGGGTATTTTTATCTTAACTATTGAACAGCTCGCGTTATATATTATATATAATTATTATATTATTACTCTCAATAACTATATAATTATATATCTTTAACTAATACTAACTCACTACCCCCTACTAATATACTACAATACATACATACTAAATATATATATATAGTATCATATATATATATATTATAAGTATAATTAGTATATATATAATATATATATTACCTAATAATCTTGCATCACTACCTCACTATATATATATAATATTATATAGTATAATTAATTTTTTTGTTTATATATATAATTATAATATCATTATATAAAAGCTGCAGAGAAAGAGGTTAGAGGCGGAAGAGACTGCGGTGGGGTGGTGACAGGCGGACCTGTAAAAGACGATAAGCTAAATACTTTGATCCAATCATTGGAACATCCATATATATACAAGGATTTACAATTTATTTACTGAAGTTATAATAAAACATTTATTTTTCCAAAATTTTGTAATACTATTTAAATCAATGTCCAGTCACTTCGATATAATAATTTAGTGAGAGAATTATTATCAATTAAAGTTATATATAAAAAAAATTTTTTTTCCAATTTTTTTTTTTTCTAGTAGTAATAAATTTTTTGTTTAATTTCTTTAAAGTATTTTTCCTTAGGTTTTAGATATATGACCTTGATATACATTGATAGAGCTATATTGCTTAAGATTTCATTCTCGTTTAATAAAGTGGTTGGTAAGCATTCTGATAATTTTGTTGGATATAGGCTGTATTAACTTTAGTAACAACTATATTGTTCCTGTAAATATGATTGATTTAACGAAGTGGTAATTGAAGCCATCTTTAAAATTTATTAGTTTGCAAAAATAAAAATGTGTTGACTTTTAATTAATTTTAAAGAGCAACTACAGACTAAAATATTTTCTTTGTGGATATAATAATTCGGGAGAATTTTTTATTTACACTGTTCCCTCTTACAGAAAGTTATTTTGTACAGCATCAATTTTATCGTTTTAGTTTAGAAGGAAACGAGGTTTACTAAATCTTTCATCTTTATGAATAAACCGAAATTTTGTATTACATGTAACCAAATTAAAAGGTACCAGGGTTGAACTTTGATGATGGAAAGTAAGCAAATTTGTGTCAAATAAGGCAGCTTGATTTTACTTATTTTGCATTGAAAATTCTGATTTATATGCGAAATACTTTTTGTCACCGGTGTGAGAAGCATGTTGCTTCTCCAACTCTGAACACCAGACATAACCACTATGCTGATTCTTTAATGCATTTTATATGAAGGTTGGAAAAATGTAAATTTGGTTTTAAGCGTTACTAATAAATAACTTTTCCGTTCCGATTATTCATAGGCCATTCAAAACTAAGACTAATGCAGAAAACGTAATTGTACAAGTTGTACAGAAAGTAACCAACCCATATTTTGGTTTTTATTATAAACTACAATCTTACAGGAAGGATTAGGTTATCTAGTTCTGCAAGTGGCGAATTATTAATACAAAGTACATTATTTCTCATACTGGGAGACTTTATCTATGTCGTCGGTGACTAGAGGTTTCAGTGTGAGTATGCACTTGGTCTTGGCCAGAAAAACGTGTACTGCTAACTCTGAGACTGGTCGCTGGTGACCGAGGTATACGGGAACTAAAGGAGACCACAATAAAAATTCCCAGCACTGTTTTACCATTCGCTCAGAACATATCGGGATCTTGGTGCGGTTAATTTTTTTAAAGCTTATGAGAAATCAATAGTAGTTTACTCTTTAGCATCTCAAAATGAATAAAGAAACTAGACTAGAAGGTAATAAGAAAATTGTTGGCGTGCTGCAAAGTATCTACCAATATGCTAGTGGGAGAAAAAAGATAAGATCACTAGTAGTGTGTTTCTTACGAAAGCAGTATTTGGCGGCCTGAGACACTAGAATAGTTTAGCTTGTTTCAAATCCTTCGGTGTTGAAAAGTATCTATGTGTGTCCGGTTAGAAGGTAAAGTACAATCAGAAACTTATACCAAAAAGGTAAGTTGTCTTAATATTAAGCTCGCACAAAGCCATCATTTAAATCACTAACTGCATGCCATCTTGATATAAGAAAGCATGCATTCAGTAATAGGGTTGTTAAATTTTGGAATAGTTTGCCAGAGGAGGTTGTTGAGTGTGACTCGATTGCAACATTTAAAAAGGGTTAGATCTTCGTTTATGATGGTTGGAATCATATAATAATTGACAAGCCAAAATTGGCGGGTTTTTAGTTGTGATATAGTTATAGTTAGATGGCATGTGTGACCATAACTTAGTTATTAATGCATGTGGATGGTTTGGGTATCATATTTATATATCATTGTTTTGACTAAGCCAAAATTGGTGGATTTGTAGTTACAACAAATTTGACAAGCCTAGGGTGCTTTGTGGATTTCCATGAGCATGTTTGGGTAGTGGGTTGGCTGGACAGATCTCAGATAGGCCCATGTGGCTTTTTCACGTCTCTATTTCTTTATGTCTTTATGTCTTTAAATGAGAATCTTGACATTATTTGCATAACTGAGGCATGGGTTAATGAAGAATTATATGGAGACTCCTTTCAGGAATATGAAATAGACCGATATTCCTTTATTTTTATTACAGCGTAGAGGAAAGAAGTGGGGTGCTGCGCGCTTTATATTAAGCAAATATTCAAATCTGTATTAATGACTGACTTTTAAACTAATCATGATATGAATCGGTATGGGTAGATATTCTTATGTTTAATAAATCATATAGAATAGGGGCTTTTTATAGACCTCCTGGCCAGAGTCAAGAATTAGATGCGGAAAATGTGAAAATTGAGACAGCATGCCACAGTAGAAAAAGTAAGTCATAATTGGGTGATTTTTAATTTTCCTGGCATTCAATGGATTCCTTGTCTTATACGGACCAGAGTAGTTCAGTATTTATAAATTGTATAATAGATAACTTTTTGAGCCAGATGGTCCCTGAACCTACAAGACACAATGCATATTAGACTTAATATTAACTATCGATGAAAGTATGGTGGATAAGATTAGAGTGAGAAGAATTTAGGACTTAGTGACCATATATAATTAGATTTAATATGAATGTGATATCTGGGCCAAATTGCAAGCTAATAAGGAACAAATCTAGATTTCCGAAATGGCGATTTTACCAAATTACGAGACATGCTAGTATAACTGGACTGCGGAATAAAGAGTTTTAAGTACCAAAACTGTTTTCATGTCGGGAACATTTTAAGCAAGTTTTAATGATATTACAGTCAGTATGTAAAAATAAACCCATTAGGGTGGCAAAAGAGAAAACCTGTTTGGTATAGAGAGGTAAGAGATAAAATCAATGAAAAGTTAGATGTTTTAAAAATATTCAAGGGTAGTAATATGGAAGATGATTTAGAAAATTATAGGAAAAATAGAAACGGAACTTAAACAGTCAATAAGAAAGGCAAAAGAGAGAGGCAGAAATTAATGTAGCCAAGGAATAGTAATAAGGACCTGAGAAGTTTTTAGCTTTTATAAATTTAAAAGTAAGAAATAGGACAATAGGTCCTATTTAAAAATTGATGAAAATTTTAGTTTGAGTTCAGATAAGGAGTGGTCAAAACATTTTCAATGCTTATTTTGCTTCAGTGTTTACTGAGTAAAGATTAGATAATAGTTGGAGACTAATAGTTTTTTGTATGCATGTAACAAATAGACTTACAGAATTTGAATTTGATGTAAAGTATTAAACGTTTACTAGACCATATTGATCCAAGTAAAGCTGCAGCCCTGATGGTATACATGGTAGAATTTTGAAGAGGGTAGTACCAGCATCGCAAAGACTGTATTTGATTTTTAAGTGATCTATAACATTTGGTAGGGTACCAGATGACTGGAAAACAGCATATGTTGTGCCTATTTATAAGAAAGGTAGTTAAGGAAGATCTGGGTAATTTATAGGCCAGTTAGCCTAAATCTTGGTTGAAGTTCTGAAAAAGTTACTGAAAGGTCATATAGAGAAATATTTAGAAGATAACAAGGTATGTTATGACTCCCAGACGTTTCAGAAAGGTAAGTCATGGTTCAGACAAACCTTTTAAGAATTTATGGAATACATTACTGACTGCATTGACCGAGGAGATCAGTTGATATTATATATTTAGACTTTAGCAAGCTTTTGATAAGGTTCCCACATAAGGCCTGAGGAAGAAGATATTGCAATGTGGTATAGGTGGAGTGGTACATAGTTGGATTAAAGAGTGGTTGTGGAATAGAAAACAGTGTGTACCACTAAATGGCAATAAGTCATCATGGGAAATAGTGAAGAGTGGTGTCCCACAGGGTTCCAGTGCTGGGGCCACTGTTGTTTCTCATTATATATAAATGATTAGACCAGGGACTTAAAATGCAATGTTTCTAAGTTTGCTGATGATACCAAAGTGCCACCCAGTTAGGAATAGTGAGGGATGTTATAAAGATTCAAATGATCTTGATAAATTCTTGGGGTGGGCAGATAAAGTGGCAAATGAATGTTAATAGTAAAAGTGTAAGGTCTTCACCTAGGTTACTCAAATAAAGTTTTAACATGATATGAATGGGGATTGGCGTGAGTCTGTGGACCGAAAAGAATTAGCGTGTGATTATAAGCAGTAAATTTGAAAGTAGCCTAATCAGTGGTTGGAACCTGAAATTAAGCTAATAAGATTGCTGGCTAATAAATCGCAATGTTGTTTACAAGAGCAAGGAAGTAAATAAGTAAACAATATAATAGCTATGTTAGGCCAATAATAAGAGTTAGTTGTGCACCAAGTTTGGGCCCCTTACTAAAATAAAGACTTAGATATGGCTAGAGAGATGCAACGTAGAGCAACAAAGATGATTTCTGGGGTTGAGGGTAAGAGCTACGAGGAGAGCTGAAGGAGTTAGGAATGTTTCTGTAGAAAGGCGATTTCTCAGAGGGGACATGATACAAGTCTCCAAAATTTACATCTATTGTTAATACGGAGACCAATAAATTCTTTATAGAGGAGCACGACGTGAGACCAGGGGGCTAACAAGAAAAATTAAGAAGAAATGCATGGAATGCTGAACAAGAAAGCATTCCTTCAGCAATAGGGTTGTTAAAATTTTGGAATGATTTGCCACAGGAGGGTTGTGAGTGTGACTCAATTGCAACATTTAAGAAAGGGTTGGATAGGTATATGATGGGTTGGGTATCACATAGTATATTTAGACGAAGCCAAATGGCGCGTTTTTAGTTATAGTAGTTGTATTGTATAGCTACTGCATGTGCTGACCAATAACTTAGTTATTAAGCATGTGGATGGTTTGGGTAACATGTATCATTTTTTTTGACTAAGCCAAATTGGTGGATTTTGGTTACAGAAATTTGACAAGCCCTAGGGTGCTTTGTGGATTTGCAGGAGAGCATGTTTGGTTAGTGGGTTGACTGGGACAGTCTCGATAGGCCCATGTGGCTTCTTACTGTCCCTATATTTCTTATGTTCTTATGTTCTTAACTAAAGGTGGGTGGAAGTGCTAAATTGGACAAAGTTCGACATTCGCAGAAGATAATACCATTTAGTTGGAAGGAAAGTAATTCATATCGGCACCCCTGCAACAAGAGTTTTGGATAAAGGAAATGAAATGTGCATCTCTATTACAAAGATAAAATCTTGTTTATGCTTTATCTGTACTCCGAGGTCTTCTCTCGCCAAAGCAGTAGTAACAATATTCATAGTACTAAAATCGCCTCCGATGACCAATCCTAAGAGCAAGAAAAGGTAACCCGAGACTATCTGGTATGCGAGTAAGGCCGCAATAACTGCTTAATGATATGAATAGAGAATGATAATTACGGGGAAGAATACTAGACTATTCTGGATAGTTCGTATTAGATTGGCAAAAGGATAGTAATATGGAAGGAATCAAATTTTGCGGCAAAAACATTGGTAGCAAATTCTATTTTCAACCCAAAGCAAATTTTTTACTACATTAAAGTGCATTTAAAGAAAACTCCAAAATATATATATATATTTAAAAAAATTTATATACAAAATACAATTTAAAATAAAAAAAAGTAATAAATTTGTACTTAAAATTTAAATTTTTGAGGAGTTTGCAGTTTCACATCTCATTCTGTCCATAACAATCAAATAGTAAGTTAGCTACATCAAAGGGTTTCTGATAGTACTTAAAAATTGTTAATATAGGAAGGTAAAAGAAATGAAAAGTACCAAAGTATACAGATTGTAAGTAATACAGCCAGGCTTTCTTTTCTGACTGACTATATAGGGGTGATTTTTCTTAATACTCTCGCTTAACTATCTCTAGTTCTTTCTGCCGTACAACTGTTACGTAACTCCTTATACTATCGCTATTAGTGTTGTAACTTTGGCTTGAAAATTTTACTCCAACCTGCTGGAGCAGTCTTCGTGTCTAATACCTCAAGTTACCAGTTAAGAAATTTATATAAAAAAATATATACCTTTTCACTATAAAAACATTTAAACATACTCACACTGGTAGTTTACCCATATAGCCACCAAGTATCTTAAATTGAAAAAAAAAAAAATAGTATCTTGAATGGGAGATTACTTAATGAGTAAAAATTTCAACTTCAACTAGTTTTTAAACTCAAAATAGTCTAAATTTTTATTTTTAACTAATTAATCTCATTGTATATTTTTTGGCTTAAATATAATTTGGTGAGCTACAATATTTCTATCAAATTCTCTGATGCCAGACTGAACAGTTATCCTCAATCTTACATGTACACTACTGGTAAAGGCTGAAACACACTTCCTATGACTTAAGCACATTCAAATGCAGCTTGTGAACCCCTAACAGGATTTGGGCTGGGCACCCCAACTATGGTGGATATCGTATAGGTCTTTGGTTTTTCCCTCCAGAGGATATAAAAAAAATAAGACTTCCAATACCACAATTTTTAAACGTGATAAAATATCGGAAACCTTTCATTTCGCCAATTATAAAGTAGAAAATGAACTTTCCTTCTCTCTTAGATTCACTGTCAACTCAAGTGCTTTAAGAATAATAATATTAGGATGATACCTTGTTTTTTTTGTATAATGTTACAGGTAACCAAGGAAAGTCAAACATACTATATGTATGAAATCTCGATAAAGTTTGCATTTATGCAGCCAAACAAGTGAGGGAATTAATTTGTACCAAGGCAAGGGCATATCAAATAATCCTTTAAGAAGAAAAACTAGAAGGTAAATAATTTATAAAATGTACTGAAATAGAAATATGATAAAAATAGTAGTAAGCTAGTATGAAAAACATGTTTTCCTCGAAATTCACAGGACAAACCAAAACAAATTTAAAATATAGTTACAGTTCAGAAATAAAAGTAAATATATTCCACAAATATAAATATGTACAATTAAGTAGGAAGTTCGTTCTTAAGATAAGAATATAAAGCCGACAATATATGCATAATTTTAATAAGCAAAATGCCATTTTTACATTGAAGACTTTCACGTTATTTTTGTGAATGTCACACTGAAATAAAAATGGCATTTTACTTATTAAAATTATCCCTATATGCAGGTTTTAAATTCTCTTCCTGAGGTACTAACTTTATAAACGTAATTGTACAAACAAACAAACAGAAAAAAAACGGATACTGAAGCACAGGTTTTTTTTTTACCTGTAAGTATTTCACTTTTATGTCTCCTCTGGTGCGCAAAAACCGAAGGCCTAACAAATTTCACCATAGTTGGGTAAATTCCCAAGCCAGGTCTGATTTAAACGCCGAAATGTCCCAAAACACGGTACTCTCTGGGATCAGAGTTAAACAGAGAAATGATGAGATCGTGTAGAAAGGTGTGTCGCACGAGTTCTCAATTACAAAGGAATGCAACTGGAGGGTGTGAAGAGCAGTGCTCGTTGTAATAGCGATAGTATAAAGAAAGTGACACAACATTTTCTACCAGTAGAAAGAGACTGGAGAGTTGATAAGACGGAAAGCTATAGACTCAACCTTTTCAAGATGTATACTGCGTACTCCATACAGGAGCGAACAACACTTCTATAAAGAGAGAGCAACCGGGATAGCGTGAAGAAATTTCAAAGGAGATTCAGAAGCCATAACATCCAACCTCTTAGAAGTTTTTTTTGGAAAGAGAAGTAATGTGATTTTCCAAGAAAGATCACAATAAAATGACAAACCAGGGTTGAGTGTTTTAGAAAGATGTTATTGTGTGAAAGTTTATTGCGAGAAGTTAGTTGAAGGAAGTGAAAACAACCGTGTTACCCATGTCCCAATAAGAAATTCGAGAAAGAACAGAAGTTAGTTTGTCCAAGGTCGCCCTAGATACAAAAAATAGAATAACTAATATAATTTAGACAAAATCATGAAAGGACCGCAACCTTAGAGATTCTTATGAAAAAAAAAAAAAAAAAAAAAAATTTAAAAAAAAAAAAAAACCAAGCAAAAAAAAATGAAAAAAAAAAAAAAACAAATATATTCCTGTGAAGAAAATAGGATAGTTATATCCAACATGAGATTCCTCGCCTTTCTCTTCATTTTTTCTAAACTACCAGACCTACCGAAAACAATCCAACCAGTAGATTTTAAATAAGAACAAAGAGCTTAGGCCAGAATAGAAATAATTTTTGGCCTTCAGTAACACATTGAAACCGTAGATGAACTCTACTATTAATCACAAATTTTGGATCTATTACTGTTGCAGAAAGGTACTATTCTTTCTATATTTAAAATTATGGGTTTCTATTGTTATCATATATTTATATTGTCACAACAGCCGCAATGAGATATAAAAAGCACTGGCAAAACTCCTGATATAATATCATCATCATTCATCTACCTTTTCCCCCCCAAGACTGGGGGATAAGGTGACTTATATATATATATATATATATATATATATATATATAATATATATATAGTATATATATATATATATATAATATATATATATATATATATATAATATTCAAAAATATGTATTTACACTTAATATAGAGTATATATAATATTATATAACTTCCTTTTTAAACGGCTTTTATCCCCTTAACGAGAGATGAACACGGGGGGTACTGCGCGCGAAATCGAACTTTAAGAGCCCGGCTATCCAAAACCACAGCCACCAACGGTGTTTCGCAGCCAAGTTTTAATTCTTGCCTCAGGAAGATAAAACTTTCTTTCAGACTGCTACGTGGAGTATTGAACCAGCATCCTCTCACATGAGAGTCGGCGTTCTTTATTATATATATATATATATATATATATATATATTATATATATATGATTATATATTATATATATTATATATAATATATATATATAATATATATATTATATATACATATATATATAATATATATATATATAGTATATTAAAAGCCATCCCCTGGTGATGCCATGTTCCAAAGTTTGTCGACACTTTGCAACAGATATTTTAGTTTGCGGAATCCCCTACATTTTATGAATCCTGTTGAGGCTGGTCGTGAGAGACCACTCCTCACTTCGTTTCTCCCATCAACTGAACCAGTTTCTTTTCCTGCCTTTCAAAATAAATAATAAAAAAATTATATATATAATATATATATATATTATATATATATATATATATATATAATATATATAATATATATATATATATATATAATATATATAATATATATATATAATATATATATATATATATAATTATATATTTATATATATATCATATATAAATACACATGATTAAAGTACACAACCCACTTCTAGATAAACACCTTACAGACATCCTACTACTCATATCCCTGTATGCGGGGGAGAAAAAATTTCCCACATCGTATGTCCATGGCGTGTCGTAGAAAGTCGGACTTTTAAGGGCGGTGGTTAGTCTGGGTTGGCTGCCTAACTACCATCTATTCTTGCCAGGAATGCAGATGCAGGCCTCGGGGAGAAGGTCGTGTGATCGCCGTAAACGGACCTTCTAACTTTCGGCGAATTTGTATGAATCGTTGGGTACGTGGAATGTCAGAGGGAGGAATAAAATGTTGAGGAGAGGAAAGAGAGAGAGTGACAGAGAGATATGTATTTAGAAAGGCAAAATTTGATTTGCTCGCTGTTGACTGAAACAAAGATGAAAGTGAAAAAGGTGAAAATTTAAGTGGTTGTGATGTGAAATCGTGTGTGCTGGTGTTGGCAAGAGAATTGAGAGAGGAAGAGACAAGGAGTTGCAATTATTGATTGAGTGACTAATGGGTATGAAGCTATGGTATTTTAGACTTTGATGTGTGAGTCCATAGAATTCTAATGGTTAATTTAAGTTTTATTTTAAAAGGTCAAGGTATCTGTGGGTTGTTGACGTATTGGCATCCATCATGAGGGAAACGTTTGAATACGAGATGACGATTTTTTGGGATAATCTGAAATGATGTTCTGGATTGGGTGAGTAGGAGCTTCAGAGTTGATAGTTTTGGGACCTGATGTTGGATAGGTGATCAAAAAAGGGGATAGTATATAAACAAGGTGGTTTTGGGGTGGCGGGAGTGGGATAAATGAGAATGTAGGGAAGGGTGATTGATTTCTGGGGAAGAGAGAGTATGGTGTGTGTAAGTGAATACTTTCTTTAAACACAGAGTATCCTATAAGTATACTAGGAGTTGGTGTAGTTGATAGATGGTATCCGAAGGTGAAAAAGTTGTATGATTGATTTAGTGTTGGTGAAGAAGGAGAGTGTTGAAGTATGTGTTGGATGTTAAATCAGTTAGGGGTTTTGGAATGGGATTATCGGAATCATTATGTTATATTCTATGTAAAATTAAGTTAGTGGGGGCTGGATTGGAGAGGAAGGTGATTACGGAAAAGGAAGTAGGTTAAAATTAAGGAGTGAGAAGGTTAAGCTGAGCAAGATAATAAGGATAATTATGTAAGAGCGCTCGCAAGAAAAACGTTGAATGTGAACAAGTTGATATTGAGCAAATCTGGGGCAAATGAAGGAAACAATTGTTAGTAGTGCAAAGGAAGTGTGTGGATGTGCTAAAGTAGGAATAAGAATGTTAACAGCGAATGGTTGAATGAAGAGGTGCAGGGAAAGCCGGTTTAAAGGTAAAAAAAAGAAGCGTGGTTGAATGTACTTAAAAGTGTCAAATGATGATGAAGGTTCAAAAGAAAGATGCTTGGAATTTAATAGGAGGGAAAAAAAGAAGAGGTAAATGAAGTTTATAACGTAGGGAGAAACAAGAGGTAAATAACAGTTTGGAAAGGAGGATGGAATGAGGACATACAAGATAATAGGAAAAGCTCTTCTGGAAGGAAGCGCGAAAGGTTAAGAGGATGAGAATAAGGGGAATCTGCTTAGAATAGATGAATAGGGGATGGTGCTTTTGTAACTGATGAAATGGATGTGAGGGGAGTGTGGAAAGGAACACTTCGAAAATCTGCCACCCAATATTAACAAGTAATGATGAGGTGTTTAGGAATGTGTGTGTTTTGATGTGCAAGAAGGAGAATAGGTATTTTGGGGATTGAGGTTATTAGTAAGGAGAGGTAATCGGTAGGGTGAGAAAGTTGAAGAATGGTAACAAATCTGTAGGTACAGATGAAATTACTAGTGAAAATGATCAAGAGCGGAAGGCGAGATGATGATTGATTGGATTTGAAGTTGTGTAATAAAGGGTTTATGGAGTATAGTTCCAAGGGATGGAGGAGAGCGGTAATAGTTACCCTTTTTTTGGCTATAAGCGGGTAAGGCGCAGAAAAATGGGGAACTGTAGAAATCTATAGGGGAATAAGTTTATTGAGTGTTGTAAGGGAAGATATATTATATGCTGGTATTTTGTCGAAAGAGTGCGTCGAGTGACTGAGGGACTATTGGTGAAGAACAAGGGTGCGTTTAGAAAGTGGTAGAGTGGATGTGTGGATCAAATCCTTTACATTGAAAACAAATGATTGAGAAAATGAGAGAAGAAAAGAAACAATTGTATTTAGGTTTTATGGATTTGCAACAGGCGTATGATAGAGTTAGATAGGGAAGCTTTATGCAGGTATTAGTGATATATTTAGGTGTTGGTGGTAGGCTTCTGAATGGAAAAATTTTTTCAAAAAGTAATTGTTTTATGACGATTAGGAGCGTGTGTAAGAATTAAATGGTGTCAAATGTGTGATTGTTTTAGGATTAATAGCGGAGAAGACAGGGATGTGCTGTTATTTCTCCTTGGTTTTCAATTTGTATATGGATGGGTTATGAAAGAATTTTAAGTGGTGGGATGCAGGGAATGGTGTTAGAATGGTGGAGGATGGAGTTGAGTGGAGAATGCCCTACCTATTATATGCGGATGATTTGGTTCTGTGTGGCCGAATCTGAAAGAGAGTTTGAGAGCGATTGATAGAGAGATTTGGCAGGGTGTGTAGAAAGAGGGGATTTAAATGTAAATGTGGATAAGAGTAGTTATGGTTGTGAGTGAGGACACTCCTCAGTGTTTGAAGTTATGTTAGATGGTGAGCAGCTGAGAACAAGTGTCATGAGTTTAAAATATTTAGGGTTATGTTGGATGAGAAGGGAAAAATTGGATGCAGAGTGTAGTAGAGGAAAGTTGGGAGGAATGGCAGGAAGGTGGCTTGGTGCAATTAAATCGTTGGTGAATGCAAAGGGACTAAGTCCTTGAGTGTGCTAGGTCTTACATGAGGGTATGTTGTTTACCTGTGTTATGTATGTTAGTGAGACTATGGTCTGGGAATAAGAAGTATAGATCTAAAGTTCAATGTGTTCAGATGGGACAATCTTAGGTGTGCTAGGTGTGAGAAGGAATTGATAAGAGAGGAATGAACGTATTAGAGATTTGTGTGGTGTGTGAAGATAAGGGGTAAAATGAAGAGAATAAAATGAAAGTATGTTGAGAGAGGTTTGGTCATGTGGAAAAGGATGAATGATACGTAGGTTGGTTAAGCGGATGATTATAGTGGTGAGTGTGTTGGGAACGACCGGCTGGGGAGAGACCGAAGAGGAAGTGGATTGAGTCGGTGAGCGAATGTCTGAAGGAGAGAATTAAAGGTGCATGGATAGGAGAGAATGGCAGGGGTGTTCTGTATGGGGGCATGGTTGTGGCCCACCCTGGGCCATGGGATGAACCCTTACATTGACGATTTAACCATAGTGAGCGGGTCACGTCGCGGTCCCATGATGCGTCGTAGGATGAGCCAGCTAGTTAATCCCATATTCCTGCCTACGTGCGTCTGACTGAGGCTCTCACTAATTAATAGTTTGACGGATATGAACATTACGAGAGTTCGAGCTAAAGGGCTATGCAAATGAGACGCAAGTGTTCGTATTTTCGCCTTGGCGGAAGAATCCGGTAGGCCGACGAAGGAAGAAGAAAAATAGAATGTCTCCACCCAAACTGGAAGAGGAGCCGAGAACAGGAGAAATGCTTCTCTCGTAAGTACTGCTTTATCTAGTTTCCGACATTGCATGTGCATATCCAAAGCAACATCAAGGGTACCCCCAACCATCAAATGGCGCACAAGAAGAAAGGTAAGAAGAAAACGAAAAGAAAAAGTAAAGAAGATAACATACTAATATTATAGAAAATATATATTAACTTTTAATTTATTAGATATAGAGTATATATATATATATAGATATAAATATAATAAATAATAATAATATAGTGATATTATCACGAATAATAATATAAATATATAACTTATATAACACGAACCTTATATTTCATATACTATAATTATTTCTGAACTCATACCACCTGTTATATTGCTATAAATTTAGAATAATTACTCATTATAGATCATTTTTTAGAAAAAATAATATAAAATAATATCCGGGGTAGTATAGGTGAGTAGCAAGGAGTATATTAGACGAAGTAAGTGTAGAGTAGGAGAATAAGTGTGTGGAGAGGAGAATGAATTAATATCCCTCTAAGGTTACTCAGCGTGAGTTCGTATCCAAAAACTTTTTTGACTGTGGGGACGCAGTACCACCCGTAAATTACAGAAACAGAGTGTGTAGAGCACTGTGTTGACCCTCGCACTTTTGAGTGCAGGCCGAGAATATGGGACCTATTATATATATATGGAATTGTTTGTTATAATAAAGCGTATTTTATTACGAGTAGGATATATTAAGTTATTCGAGAGGATTATGAGAGGAGAGCGGTTAAATAGTACCCTTAATATAAGAGATAAGGGGAAACTTTTATATATATATGAAAAGTATATGTGAGTAATTAAATTTATAATGAGTGTTATGTATAGAGGTAATAAGATAATATAGCTGGTATTTTTATATAGTTACAATGAAAGAATGATAAATGCTTAAGAGTAGACTGTGTTGCGTATCTATTAGATATATAATTTGGTAGTAGATAGAATTTCTAAAGTAGTGCGTTATAGGAGTGGTATAGAAGGTAATGTAGTGAGGATCATAATAAAATTACTTATTAAACATGGGAAAACAAATATATTAGAGAGAAAATAATAATTTAAAAGGAGATAAAGATCTTGAAAAAATTCTTGGAAATTTTCAGGTCTAATTATCATACGGATTTGGTCAAGTACTAGGGTCAGATAATTTAGATTGTAGGTAAAATATAGTGAGAAGCTCTATATGAGCAGGTATAATATATTATAAATATAATTATTAATATAGATATATATTATATTATATTTAAGGCGGACGATTTAAATTGAAAATTATTGCGTATGGTATCACTAGTGAACCGATGTACGATTAAGGGCTAATATATGTACCTCTCTCACCTCTCACTTGACTCACATCGAATGTCAAAAGTCATGATATGACATAGTGTGAAGCGAGAGCTGTAAAGATATATATATGGTGAGATCAAAAATTAATATTAAAAAAAAAATAATAATAATAATTCGTGACGTTCAGACACTCGGGATTCGTTATATATATTATAGTATTCATCTATATCTATATAGTATATATTATATTGCACATAATTTTGATATTAATAGGTAAATGTAAAAAAGTGATTGTGATAGTGAGGTGAGTAGTGTGTCCACCGAAGGTCACCAAGGGAGCCCTAAGCCGATTTTTGACCAACCAATATCTCTCTCTCCTTTCTCTTCTCTCTCTCTCTTCTCTCTCTGCTCACACCCGTCTCATCCTCTCTCTCTCTCTCTTCTCTCATTCTCTCCTCGTCTCTTTTCTCTGATTCTCTCCTCACCCACGCAGCCCCATGCCGTCCCCCCATCTCTCCTTCTCTCCTCTCTCTCCATCTCTCTCTCTCTCCTCTCTCTCTCTCCCCTCTCTTATCTCCTCTCTCTCTCGCTCTCTCCCACTCTATGTCATAAATAATAACGGCAGTCCAACGCTTGCTCTCTCTCTCTCTGCTCTCTGCTCTCTCCTCTCTCCGTCTCCTCTCTACTCTCCACCCTGCCATCTACTCTCCTCTCTCTCTTCCTCTCCGCTCCCTACTGTGGTCCCAGCGCTTCTCATTCCACCACGCACTCTTCTCTCCTTTCTCCTCTCGTCTCCTCTCTCTCTCTCTCTCTCTCTCTCTCTCCTCTCTCATTCTCTCATCTCTCCTCACTCTCTCTCTCTCTCTCTCTCTCTCTTCTGCCTCTTCCCTATCACACACTTCCATCTTCTCTCTCTCCTCCTCTCTCTCGTTTCTTCCTCTCTCTCTCTCTCTCATCTCTCTTCTCTCTTCTCTCATCCTCATCTCTCTCCTCTCTCTCTCTCTCTCTCCTCTACTCGTCTCTCTCTCTCTTCCTCTCTCTCTCTCTCTCTCTCTGCAGTCTCTCCTCTCCTCTCTCGCTCTGCTCTTCTCTCTCTCTCTGCTCTCTCTCACTCTCTCTCTTCTCTCTCTCTTCTCTCTCTCTTCTCGTTCCTCCCTCCTCTTCTCTTTGTCTCTCCTCTCGTTCTCTCTCTCCGTCTAATATATATAACTTTACGACATAATATAGATATTATTCTTAGATATATTAATATACATAAGAGTACTATATTCTACTATATACTCTATATACTGAATATATATATTTAACTATTATTTGATGTTATATCTATTTTATAGATATATATATTATATATATATATATAATATATATATATATATATTATGTATGTATACCCGTATATATATATAGTATATATATACTATCAATATAAATATATATCAGTATACATATATTATATAAAAATACTATAATATATATTATATATATATATATATATTATATACTATATATATATATATATTATATCATATATACATATATATCAGCAACGCATTTTCTCTGGGTATACAGGCTTAATTTTAAACTAAAAATATTATATAAATATATACACGCTTCTTTATATATAACATGCTATATACCTAGTATTATATAACTATACTTAATATATTATTATATACGTACTATACTATATAATATACGGTTATTATATTTATTAATATATACTAACATATATTTCAAAGGACTGAGAGAGAGACAGAGGAGAGAGAGAGAGAGAGAGAGAAAATCCAATCCCAACGACATCATTCCAAACCTGGGCTAAGAGCGGCCCATCAAAACGCAGGATTCTGAATGCTTTGTTAGGTCACATGAGTTTAATCATATCCCAAAAATGAAAAGCATGAACCGCCATTGAAGCCTAGTCCCAATATAGGGACAAGTATTATATAAGATTATATATTATAAATATATATAAGTATATAAGATATATATCAACTAGTATATACGTATTATACTATATGGTACATAGTATGATATATATAAGTATATATAAAAATTTAATACTACATATATTATATATACTCATATATATTATTATTATCATATGTGATGTAAAGCTTATAATATAATATATAAATATACTAAATATATACTATTATTAACTATATACTATATTTTAACTTTTACTTAATATAGGTATATATACTATAGATTATATATATATAAGTTAATCAGAAATACCGACTGACGGTTAGTAGCGGATCCGCTACTGTAAACAGTAAATATAACGTTATAGTTATATATAGTAATATATATTATATACGTATTATAGTATATATATATTATTATATATATATATAATATATATACGTATATATATAAATTATATATTATAATAGTATATATATATAACGTATATGTATTACTATATATATACGTTAACCGTTGTATATAATATATAATAAATATATATTTAATATATCTATTGATTATATATATATATATATTACTTAATATATTTTCTATATATAATATTATATATATTATTAATAGTGATATAGTTATATAATATATATTTCGTATATATATTAATATTACTATTATATATACCCAATCCGCCTTGCTAAAAATACAAAATCTTATACATAATAATTAATATAAATATATATTATAGTATATATACATATATATACTATATGTATATACACATATATATATATATATATATAATATATACTACATATATACTAATTATATATATACTATATACTACGTATACACAATATATATATATACTCTTTATTAAAGGAGTGGATTAAGATAGTTCAATTACTCTTTCCCCCTATATATAGATATATCTCTATTATATAGTTATTAATATACTAATATTTAAGGTTTAATTATATATATATCTTATATATATATACTGTAGTATACACAAATGAAAAACTATTACTATAGTATATAATAAACTATATAATACTAAAAACAACAAAAATAGTGTATATAGTATTCACAATAACTATAACATATATATATATCTATATATATATACTATACTATGTATATATATATTATATTTTATTCATATATACTCATAGTATATGATATAATATAAGTATATACTATATTCTTAGTTTCACCTTTTTCTTTTTCTCCTTTTTCACATCTTATCTTTATAACATATATTTTCCTTCAAATTCTTATATCTTCCTCTCCCTTTTTTTTATTCCTTCTCAAAAACTCTCACCTCTCGGTATCATCTCCCACAAATTCTTTATCCTTACGCAGTGATTATTTCCTTTCTTGTGCATCTGCAGAACGTCTGACATGTTTGAAGCGAGAAAATGAACACTTCCTTTGAAGTTTATCCAGAGACAGCACCGGGAATGAGCTTGCAAAGTAATTCTCGGAATTTAAGCAAGCTTTATCAAGGACATTGTCTAGAAATATACATTCACTCTACTTCATAGTATAGACTTAAAATAATTGATTAAAGGTCTTTCGGGCTCATACAAAGCACACACGCTCGTGCATATAATCATGTTCGGCACACAAATAAATAAATAATGCAGGTCTTGGAAAAACTTCTTAAATGAGACTCGAGTTGCTTTTGTTTCTTTGTGTATCCCCTCTAATTTCTATTTTCTTTTTATATCCTTATCTATTTAGCTTTTTCACTATATCACCATACTCCCACATAAGATCACTAAACTCCTTTTCTTTGCTATACTTCTCTTCATTACTAAACTCCTCTTCTTTACTAAACTCCTCTTCTTTGCTAATTCCATCATACCTGTGCATCTGACATAATTACATATATATATATATATATATATATTATATATATACTATATAAGATATCCCAATATACATATATATATTATCTATATGTGTGTGTAGTCATGTGTGTGAAGAAGAAAGAATTTCCACAACATATGTTCGCCGTGTCTGTAAGAGCACTGAAAGGACAAGTGTAGCTAGTAGTGTCCAGCTAACCACATATATAGTATATATATATTTAATAAATAATATAATATCTATAATATATAAGTATATATATATTATCTATGCGTACTATAAGTATACCTATACGCTATCTAATAATAAACTATATTTATTAATAAATATAAATAACTATAACCATATACAATTAAAACTGGTTCTTTTAAATTTTATAATTAATTTGCAGTTCATTGTTTATTTTCCATGAAAATTACCAATTTTCGTCAAAGGCAAATTTCAATTAAATTTATGAAATTTATGTTTAAAATACATTATATTTTATATGTAGTTTTCATCATTCTTAATATTTGTTTCCAATTTCATTTAATAGTTTATGATGTTTTATATATTTAATAAATCATATATATATCCTATTCATTATATATATATTTTATTACTATGATACTATAATAATATATATAATATATATATAATATATATATATATAAATATATATAATATAAATAAATATATAATATATATATATATACTAGGTAACGTACTTGCATAGATTGGTGCTTTTTTTAATGAGCAAAGTACCCCATATAGAGGATCGGTAATTTAAGAAATGCCACTCATTTGAATGAAGTTTAGCTTTTAACATAAGTAAAATATGCAATAAAGAGTATAAAAGTAACAAAAAGCCTTCTGTGAATATCTCTCTTCCTAGAATGATCGTAGGCCACAGCCTCCAGTCGGCTTCTCCACCTTTCTTTTTTGTGCGAGATCTTGTGTTCTGTGATCGAAATTCGAGTCGCAGCTTTCCTTGAAATTTACCCTCTTGCCGGGAGGACTTTCTGGAGATGAGGTAATCATAGTGAAACTCGTGTTTCTTCTGAGTTTGCAATAGATCTACTGAAGTACATCTCAAAGGCAGGCAGTTATATATATTTTCACTCATTGAATTCTTGCTAAAATTTGGCTAGAGAACGAATAATAAAAAAAAGAAAAAGATATAAATAAAACAATTAAAAAATTATAAAAAAAAACATAAATGAGAAAAGTTCTGGTCTCAAAACAATATACATTCAAAGATTAAAGTAAAGAAATAATGATAAAAAAAAAAATAATAAAAAATAAAATCCAAAGAAAGAGAAATAAATGCATTGAACACAATCCTTAAACTAGAGAAATATATAATATAAAAACTGAATAATTATTTATATTTTTAGGTATAATAAAACTAGAACATAAATAAAAAATATGAAAGAAAACAAATATACAAAATAGCAAAAAATATTCAATTAATAGTCTTAATGATAAAATATTTGAAATATAAAAAATTGAAGCAAAAATTAGAAATAAAATCATCATCATATTCTGAGAAAGATGAAAAGTATAAATTTTTACATCCGAATATCTAAAGATACAAGATATTGTTTAAATATATTAATACATGGTATATATACAGAAAATAAAGGGATGTCATTTAGATGTAAGCATATATTGTTATATCCGTTAGATATTAAAACAAAACATAAAAAAATATTAAATGCATAAAATTACAAAAAGTTAAAAACAATAATAATTATTAATATGAAACAATGAATTACTACAAT
>JABUQX010071911.1:25000-36310 GCA_015478945.1 Trachelipus rathkii | reverse complement strand
TCTTGCGTCGAGACCAAAGAGATCGATGCATATATCTGACCAAAAGACTAAAAAAATATAATATATATTCTTAATCTTAATATCATGTATTAAAAAAATTTTAAGTTTATTTATAATTATCAACTAAAACATTTGAAAATATAGCCAGAAATATAATATCATACTAACCTATATAATTTATAATATATAAATATTATATAGTATTATTATAATAATATATATATAATATATTATATATTATCATATTATATATATTAGATATATATATATATATATTTTATATATATTCATATATATATACTCATTTATAGGTTACCTAATATATATGCAACACTGTTTACCAGCTGTTATCGGACTACGTATTGAAGTATCACAATGAATATTGTTGAGAAAATTAAATTATAATTGTTAGCAACAAAGCAGCTTTAGGAAAGTCTTAAATAGCTTCATGCACTGCACTTATTTACGGTAGACCTTCTCTCTATATTTAAAATTACTGCTCTTAAATTATGTTCGAACACAGGAAACAGAACACACACTGATCAGGCTTGTGGCCTTGGGAGAAAGAGAAGAAGAAACAACGATTCCTTGTTACTTGCATAGATATTTTTCCAGCTTGGCTACATTGCTCTCCTAATCCTTGAAGGTGGAGAGAGTTTTTGTGTGGGATCTTTGGTAACGTACAAGCTAGTTCGCTGCGTTGTTACTTCTTTCCTCGCCACTCTGTTTCTGCTGGAATTTCTTCCCATCTTCTGTCGTTCCCTGCTGAATTGTAATTCCTTCACTTTAAAGCCTGCGTCTGTGCTCATTCGCGTAATTTGCGTTAGATGGATGAACCTTTGAGAGTAATACACCCCCTCCTGAAATAGGGCTCTGCGGTGAGTGGTGGTGACACTGTAAAAAAACAAAAAAAAAAAAAAAAAAAAAAAAAAACAGTAGATCAGCATTAAACCCGATTTTCTTTCCATAAGTGGTGCTGCAAAAAATTTATCCACAGTAGTTTGATAGTATTTTCTAATTCATGTTGTTGTTGCTTCTTTTTTTGCATTTTAACTTTTTCTTCTTTGATCAGTTCCACTTGGATTGATTGTATCTTGAATATTTCATTTTCTTCTAAAATTTTTCTTGTATAGCATGTCATCAAAGCACTTCAGATAATTGAAGTGCTTTCCTTATCAACTCTGCCGTTTCATTTCAGGATTTTTTGTAATCTGTGTAGACTGAATCATTTTAATCATCACTTTTGTTCATTCAGACTGAACTTATGTTTAATATTTTCTTTAGTTTAATAAAAGTTTTACTTCTTTGAGCATAAATTTTATATTATTCTGATCAATAATTGCAATAGCTATGTTTGTGGATTTAGAACTGTTGCAACGTACATAACAGTTTTTCTCTCTTAATCGGTACCCAAACGTTGCACAGTAACAGAATGTTTAAAAGTTACATCTTTTATTGGTTTTTAGTTTTTTTACACCGCTATCCTTTCCAAGTTTTTGTAAATATTTTGCAATGCATAACTTGGGAAATGCCCGCCAGTGAGTGGTGAGCGATCCTGTATAACAAAAAACAAAAACAAACAAAAAACCTGCAGGTATTTAGCTTTCATAATTTCTACATTTCTCATTGTTATATTTTAGTTAAATTTTCAAATGGTTGTAGCATCTTATATTTTCTCCGTTGCTTCCAGTGATTTGCATTTAAATATCTAGATTGTTTTTTTGATTTGAAGAATATATTAATAATTGCAATTTTTTTGCTCTATGATTCCTTTGCAGCATTAATATGATGAATCATTTCCTTGTATCACTTTGGATAAGCTCTGTGTATTTGGAATTAGGATTTTGAATTTCGTTCATTTAGTATGTAGCCAATTGAGTGATTACTAAAATGACTTACAATTTTCCTACATAAAGTAATTTAAGTTTTTAATTGATTTTTGAGAAAATCAATTAAGATTACTAGCTAGATAAGGAAATTGATAAAACATGTACCTCATTCATAACACTATCGCTGTCTTCATACCTTTTGTAATGTTTAGTGCGTTATAAGGACGCAATGAATTATTTTTTTTTTTTAATCCCAGCTTCTAAGTGGTTCCTCATTTTTATGGACATATATTTTATAGAAAACTGAATGAGAAACACTTAAAAACTACTGATTTGAATGTTCCACTCTTCCTTTTGAAATCTTTTCAATCCAATGCCTGACATACTTATAAAGCTTTAATTGTTATATGAGCAAGTCCAATATCTATGTTATGGATTTAGGCTTTGGATTTCTTGCAGCTGAAGTGTAATGTTATTTGTTCTTTACCCTTTTATTTTTGTTATGGATATCTCTTTTAAAAAGTACTCTTGATGGAAATATTTATTGTGGACATCCGTTATATTAATCCCTTAATCTTCATGTTTCGACAATTGAAAATTGGCAGACTTGTCCAAGATCAGATTCCCTAATTTTGAAATGGAATTTCTGTGCTTTTCTATATAGATTTTCCCAAATCTTTGTTTTATCAGTTATATTCAACACGTGTTGGCTGAGAATCTTTTTGAAATAGAAAGGAAATTTGGTGATTTATGGATGGACATGGATATCATGTGCTGAGTCTGTGATATCATGTTTTTCTTTTTTTTCAGGCAACTTTCCTCTTGAAGATTTAGATATTTCTTTTATCTTCAAATATGTGGTTTTATGCTTGATTGTATTTTTTTAGATGATCTACTAACGGTTTTAGTGCTATATATTTTGAACTTTTCTTGGGTTGTCATCTTTTGTAGTAATGTATTTCCCGCTAGCGCCAAGTAGTTCAACACCTCACAGGGTTTAGCCCCTTTCAAAGGGAGTGTATTATCTAGGTAGTTACTAATTAGATCGGGTGTATGATATTGCTGTTAGAGCAATTTAGATATATTAATATGTGTTTATATATTATATATATAATACTTTATATATTATAATTTTATATATATATATATATATATTACCAATATTATACATATATATTTATATATTTATATATATATTTATATATATTATTATATATATATAATATTATATATATATAATATAATATATAAATATATTATAGATATATTATAATATATATATATATATACTTATTATATATATATTATAATCATATATATATATATATTTTTATATATATATTATATATATATTTTATATATATATATTATTACTATTAATATATATATTAATTAATATTTTATATATATTATAATATATATTTATTATATATAATATATTTATATATTATGTATTAGGGTAGTATAATGGAAATTTTCATTCTCGGCGGAAGGACTCCGCTCCGCGCGGAATTAAAAATTTTTTCTCTCGGCCTCGGCTCTCCGGCCTCCGGCATAATTACTCTCCGGTGCATCACTAGTATATAATACCTATATATATCTCATAACTGAAAAAGCATTTTAAGAAATCAATAATGACCGTGAAGTCCTTTTCTTTTCTTTTTTTCTTTTTCTTATTTTTATAATTCGTCTAAATCCAAGGCACCACTTACTAAGAAAATAATTTTCAGCATCTGAGCAGGAAAGCACATTATTTATTAACAATATACAACCCTACTACCACCACTATATAACTAAACAAACCCACACATATAATATAATTACCTCCTCACTCATACTCTATAATATCACTCATCATATACTATCATAACCATAATATACTAATACACCATACTAATACCTCCCAACCTAATACTCATACTCTACTCATGTATACATATCCCTTAACAATATCATATAGAATATATAATCAATATAATATATAATCTTTTAATATAACTCCATCATATAAATACCACCCCTCACTCCCATCTATTATACTAATAATACACCATACCCTAATACCCACTTACTCATACATATCTACCACGTCCATATCCTACAACTAAAGAACTACCCAACTCCAACTATTACATCTAATACTACCATAATCAATATATCCATTTATACATTATACATATTAATATATATATCTTTATATAATATACTATAATTATATTATAATAATTATATTACCTAATATATTAAATAATACAACCCATCCTCCGTGCCACACTAAATACCTATAACCCAAACTCTCTACTACTCATATAATATTATATTATATATATATACTATTATTATTTCTTAGTAATAACCAAAGCAATATTTCTAAATTTATTATCATATATAAATTTAATAGATATAGATATTAATATTTATTTATTATTAAATGTATTTATTTAAATATATATATATATATATAAATAATATATTTAATTTTTTTCTAGTTTATATTTTTTATGGTAGTTTAGACTTTTGTCAACCTACCTAACGATATTAATCATTTTGGAAAATATAAGAATTATTTTGGAAAAAAAAATTATAAAATATAATGAAAAAGTAAAAGATGTATATATATTTTTTTTCACTTCACACTAAGCGTACAAAAATTAGGCTTATATTTATTTAATTTTAAATTTGACTTATGTACTAAGTTTTTAAGCATATAAGGTGAACTTTGAGTTTAAAGCACAGCTCATTCTCCAAAACTTACAATTAGTGCTTACATGGAAAAGAATAACTATTGCTGGAATGCTAGGTCCAATTTTAGTGGCGGAAAATGTAAAATAAAAAAATTAAAAAAAAAATAAAAAAATATATCTCAAAAACTACACAATAGCTACAGCGAAAGGAATACATTTTAGGAATCCTGGTAAAATTTTTAGATAGGGAAATGTAAAAAATAAAAAAATTATTGTTGATATTACTAGTTTAATAGTTAAGCGAGCCTAATTTAGAGACCTTTATATTAGGATTCACTACGTTAAAATAAATGGACTTTACTATTAAATTATTGCTTTTTTTTTTAACTAAGAATACCCAGGGAATATACACGACCGATTGGCAGAGTCGGGTCTCTCGGATTCCGGGAACTACGGGGTAGACGTAATATCCCCCTCCGGGAGGGTCTCGGAACCCCGTCTTTGGTATTTTGGGCCTCATGTCTCGCGGGGGTTCTCCGCCCTCCCCTACGGGGTATGGGAAAACGTCTCCCTGTGATTCCCGTCGGTCGAATTTTTGGTTCGCAAACTTTACAAATAAATTTATAGTACTAATCTTTACTCATTTTGCTCTTTAAAAAAAAAAATAAGCCAACTATTTAATTTATTTATTTATTATATTATTTTTTTTACATTTTCCTAACTAAAATTTTACAAGGATTTCCAAAATGTATTCCTGTTCGCTGTAGCTATGATTTTTTTGGCGATTTTTTTTTTTAAGCTTTCCGCAATCAAATTTTGCCAGGATTAAAACAATGTGTTCCTTTTCCCTGAGTAATTGTAGTTTTGAAATGGATGCGAATAGTTGTTGGTTTAATATTTACCAATATCAACCATATATAATATCTTATATTATACTATATATATACTATTTATATATATATATATATATATTATATAATAATAGTTATATTATACTTATATATATTTATTATAATTATATATATATATTATATAGATATTATAATAATATTATATATATCATATTATATTATACTATATATATATATATATATACTATATATATATATATCTATATATAACGTATATATATATTTATATATATATACTGTATATAAAATAGTAATATTTCACAATATTTACTTCTTCTTTGCTGTTTTATTATACAAAAAAAGGTAAAAATTAAATTTCTCAATATTTTAGTCATTACTTATACTTTCGTTGTGCGGAATCGTTCTGACTTCAACACAATATATATTATCTATATATATTATATATATATATATTATATATATATGATATATATATATATATATAATATATATATAATATTATAATATATTATATATATATATATCATTATAGTATATTAGGATGGGCCGGATAGAGAATTAGCCGGATACCGGATATCCGGCTGAAGTTAACCGGATACCGGATATCCGGTCGAATATCCGGCAGTCTGTTATATATTTACCGGTATTGGTATAGGACAGGACTCCACATATTTTCTGAAAAATTTCTTAAGTCAAATCAATTATCATATGTTATAGGGTTATATATACTATTAATATTACGTATATTTATTATAATTATTATATATTATTTATGTATTATATTATATATTAATTAAATATTATTATATACATTCGATATACTGATTTTGGACCTTGAAATTTTTTCAAGAAATATTGTTTTGTATCTAGGATTTTTTAACCGGTAGTATGATGTATATATAACATTTATATTTATATATATATATATAATACTATAACTATATATAATATATATATATATATATATATATTATATTATATTATATTTATATATATATAATATATATATATATATTATATAACAGGGTTTCTCCGAGTTATGGTTAAAGCGGTGGATATCCCGTACGGGTTGTTTAGTCATGAAATTATGTGTTAGAAATATTAGATCTCGACTAAATTTAAATCGTTAAAAGGATTTCCTGAATGCTTTGGACGACATATCTGGGATTAAATCTAGATAAACACATCGAAGTTAATTCAAGTGTAAAGAAGAATGTATATTTTTTATGGTTCTGTGAAATGCAACATAAAAAATGAGTGTTGGCCTCTTGCCTTCCACCTTCATTGATACGGTTGGTCGTTTCCACGCAATGTACCAAACAGCGTCAAATGTTACCAACATAGTTTTAACGTGATGTGGAAAGGCTTGAAGAAAACCTCGCTATTCCAAGAAGTCATAATTTGGTACATGTAATGTAATAAACGTGTATAATAATCATTAACAAAATTTAACTATGATCTTATCCACAGATGCAAGAGCGAGAGATGTCAGGTGTTTCACTTGTACCTACGTATTTTACAAATGTTGTTCGTAGACGCTTCTCCACGACGACACAACTACACGCCTCAGCCCCTCTGGCGCCAGCTTTCATTGCATGCCCATGACAGTGACGCCGGGTTGATTCCACTACATGCGGTTGGTTATTCGACGGCGAAGTCATCGGGCGAGGTTACTGGGTCATTTAAAACCCAGCGTACACGATATGTTTGAGATACCCACAGAAAGTAGTCAAGTGGTGTTAAGTCGGTAGTGAACGGCTACTGGCATGAATGGACTCGATCTTCCAGTCATCGTTCCCGAAAAGGTTCTTGTCGAGTAAGGTCGTCACTATAGCTGCAATATGTGCTGGGCACCTATCTGTTAGTAATTATATTCTTCGTTGTGCTCTTAAGGAATAATATCACTAAGGGGTCAACAAGGACGGATCTGCAGGAAATGGAAGGTAACGCGTGTCCTGTCAAATTTCTCCTCGACGACCTAAGGCCGGTAATTCTAATGACTACTTCAACAAACGGTTGAACACTTGAGATGAGCTCGGTGATGGCTATGGTGAATGTTATATATGGGGTTTGTTGTGCCCAATGTCTTGAAGTATTTCACTGTTATCATACGTTATTGTAAGCGAGATTCATCGTCATAAGATATTTTCATAAGTTCCAGGTTACGATCCATAATAGAAGGCATCATACAGCCAGGAATCCCAGCGCCCATTTTTGGTTTCCACGATCAAACCATGCACAATGTATTGCCTATATGGATACATGTTGTATGCAAACACGATCCGTCGTATGGTTCCTTCTCACATATTCACCACAGATGCTGCGGAATGGGACGTTGGATTTTCATTGGGATGTATAAGCAGAACGTCCAGTTTCGACGATTGAATGTACGGACCCGACCCCTCCCGATAATGTGATGAAGGGGATTGAATATCGATCCTGTCCTTGAACCGTCCTTGTAACTCTTGAATGTATTTTTGGCTCGGCGCTCGTTCACTGTGCGCATAACAGATTGTCCCATATTCTGCAACGGCAGCTCTGCGGCATTCTGTTTTTGCCGTAACTGTACACATCCAACATGTCACGCTTTGTCCTGCGTAGTATGGTCAGCGTTGAATTGTTCAAATTGTAGGGATCTGACTAACCAACACTCTGAAGATTATACGTTTCACTACTTATTACGTCATTAATTTGGCTAAGGTTACATGACATAATCTCATATGATAGTCTCGTTAGTTGTTTGTACACATTCACATGGCCGTATTTATAGGCTACATAGTACATTTCAATGTAATCTAAAAGGGTATGATTGGGTATTTTAAATTATAATTAATATTGTTAGCTGTATCAATATATTTAAAAATACTATTGGATTGCCTATTGAATATTAACCTAATTTATTTCAATATTGACACGCTCGGTTTTGTAGGACACGTATGTTACGGATCGACGTCTTGCTTGTTCTACTTTATGGACATTGGTGGAAACGAACAACGAGTTAAATGATGCCCAACGCCGATGCAGATGAAAAGAATGTGCATTTTACAAAGCCATAAAAAATATTCATCCCATTCGACATTCGCCATATTTGTGTGCGGTTTTCGTATTGCGCGTGCGCAGACACGTAACATATCCCATCCTCCTTATGAATTAAATATTCGACTTATATTCTAACATTTCATATTTTAACATTCCCCGTACGGTATACACCGCATAGTACACATAACTCGGAGACACCTATTATATAATAAATCTCATATCAATAACTATTATATATATATATATAATAATTATATTATATATATTTATACATCTATATATCATATATATTATAATATATAATATATATAATCATTATATAATTATATATAATTATATATATATTATTTATATTATATTATATATGGACAATTACGACTTAACGCCCAACGGAACGGGGAGCTGGATCAAAAAAAATTTCACAGGACTAGCATCTATGTACATAAATAGTGTTCTTAGAGGTCGAATGAATTATATTTTTATTTTTTTTTATGTTTACCTGTTTTCTGAAATATTATTTATATTATTTGTAAATTGTATTTCACGGCCAATGTAGAAGGGGCCTCGGCGAGGGGAACACAGGGGGGGACGTTTCCACACCCCGTAGGGGAGGGCGCGGAACCCCCGCGAAACCAAATACAAAAGAGCGGGGGTTCCGGAGAAACTCCCCGGAGGGGGGGAATAGTCTACCCGTGTTCCCGGAAGCCGAGAGGACCTTCGACTCTGCCTCGTGCGGTTACCTTGGGGTATTCTTTAATTAAAAGCAACAACAACAAACTATTACTAGAAAGTCATTTTTAAACGCAAGTAAACGCATTAAAAAGTCTTAAATAGCTTTACCTCTCAAATTACTTATATTAACAAAATTTATTTTTTATTTCTACATTTTCCGTTACTAATTTTACAAGGATTCCAAAAATGTATTCCTTTTCGCGTTAGCTATTGTAGTTTTGAGATATGATTTTTTTTCATTTCGACCCTAAAAACATCTATTTTATGTATCATAGAGGCACCTGTTGAAAATTCTTTTTTTTGATACCGAGACTCCCGTTTCGTGTGGGCGTTAAGTAACTTTTATATATATTATATATTATTATTAATATATATATATATATATTTAATATATATATATATATATTATATTATATATATTTATAATATATATATATATATATACTTATATATTAATATTATTATAGATATCTATATATTATATATTATTATATTTTATAATTATGTATAATATATATATTATAATATTATATTATATATTATATATATTATATATATATATAATATATATATATATATATATAATTATAATATATATATATATATATATATATATTTATATATATTTAATTATAATATATATATATACTTATATATCATATATATATATATATTATATATATTATATATACGAGGTGGGCGCTTCAGCAAATTGCTGATACCAAAATTTAAAACTGATGCTTGAAAGTAGCAATAGCGATAATTTCAAAAATGTTGCGGAATTGCATTAGCGGAAATTGCCTATATTCATTCGCCAATTTAATTCTGCAATTCGCATTTGAGAGAAATTACAAAAAAAACATTGTGGAATTCAGATGGATTGATAATTTAATAGTCCACAAATTTTGACACGTTGGCCATCTTATGTTGATTACCCTGGCCAGGCAACACCGAAAATCGTATTTTTTGCATGTCGGTATTTTATTAAAGTTTTTGTAAATTACAGTTAATAATTATGACCATCTTAAAGCTAAACTGCGATGAATAAAGTTTAAATCACATTTTATTCTTTTTCTTTTGTACACAATTTTCTTAAGCTTAAGTTTAATGAATTTAATTTATGATACGCTGTCACAAACAATTTCAGATAACATGATGAACAGTAAACATAAATTGATGAATAAATAAATATAACCTTGGTATCAACATCGAAAAGTAAAAAGTTATATTATATATATAATATATGTATATATATTTTTATTAATATATTATATATTATACTATTATTAATATTATATATATTTATATATATTATATATATATATTAATATATATATTAAATATATATTATATATTATATATATATATAATATATAAATTATATATATATTAATATATATATTATATATTATACTATATATATATATTATATTATTATATAATATATATTATATAATATTTATATATATATTATATTAATATATATATATATATATATTATATGATATATATATATATAATATATTATATAATATATACTTATAGTATATATATATATATATATCTAGTATAATAATATATATATAATATATAAATATATATATTATCTATATTTATATATAATATATATATATATTTTTTCAAATTATTTGAATAGTTCCCCCAACGAGGAGAACCCTACTAGGGAAGCAATTATACGGTTATCCGGCGGAATAACAGATATCCGGCCGGATTACAGGTAGTCAAAACTTGGCCGTGATAGGACCGAGATACCGGATAAGTTGCCGGATATCCGCGCCCCATCCACTAATATATTATATTAATACTATCTATATAATATAATATAGATATATTCTATATATAATATATATTTATTTATATATATAATATATATATATACTATAATATAATGGTCAGCATTTCGTTATCCTCATATGTACTCTTAAAAACTATTAATGACGTACAGTACAGGAAATAATTGCTGGGAATTTCGGTCCAAATGCTGGTCTGGAAATGTAAAAAAAAAAAAAAAAAAAAAAAAAAAAAAAAAAAAAAAAAAAAAAAAAAAAAAATTATATCTCAAAAACTACAATAGCCAGCGAAAGGAATTACATTTTTGGGGAAATCCTGGGAAAATACAGCTGTTAAGAAATT
>JABUQX010071911.1:0-12500 GCA_015478945.1 Trachelipus rathkii | reverse complement strand
GGTTAAATAGAAAGTAAATATCACCAGTAGACGCTCGGACGCCGAAGCGTACTGCATCGGGAAAGAAAGAATGAGATTCCAGATGGTCTAAGAGGTGAAGTAAGAGGGTTTCAAAGATCTTAGATAGAAACAAGTTATAGCCATATAGGGCGATAGTTAGAAGATCAGAGCGCTTCCTTTTTCGGAATAGGTTGCGACATGTGCGTTGTTCCAACAACTGAGGGAAAGTGCTTAGTATGAGACATAGAGAATATAAGAGATTAAGGGGAGGGGCCAGCTCGGAAGCACGCTCCCTCAAAACTCGCGGGAGGAATTGCCATCCGGTCCACCCGCCTTGCCTTAACGTTCATTAGTTCTCAGGAGCCCATGCACCCGACCAAATGTAATCACAGGCAAAGGACACAAGGGACACCTGAGAGGAGAAGGGGAGGAGAGGAAGCAGAATCATCCCGGTGGAGTTAGAGGAAATAGAGGCGAAGAGATTGCCTTTTCAGTTGGAGAGTTAGAAACAGAGCCATCAGATCGAATAAAAGAGGAGGGAAGGCAGATTTACAGAAAGTTGTTTGAGATGTTTTGGCAAAGGCCAGAAAGATTTATCATTAGGAGAACCAAGGAAGTTAGCGCACCTTCGTTGATGAAAGCCCGGCTTTGCTCGTCGAGAGTATCCCTGCAAGATTTTTAGCTGAATGAAAATTAGCGAGAGTGATAGGAGACAGATAGAAGTTTTCCACCCCCGATTAGAGCGCTGTCTTCTAGCTGAATGGCCAGAGACGGGCACGATGCGAAACATGGATTTGAGGAGAGAAAGATATTAGTCGAAGAAGGAATGAACCTGCTTCATCCGTCAACGATTACAACCTCCCACCTTATGGCAGAAGGCCGAAGCGTCATCCAGAGTTCAAGCAAGTCATTCCAATTATGTTGCGTAGAGGACGCAACGGCCCCCCAATCACCATCAGATCAATAGTAACAGTTAACCTTCCCTATAGGGCAGGTTAAAACTGCCGATGAGAAAGCATTAAAGTTAAGAGAAATAATATCACTGTGGTTAGATTTACCAATAGGAGCGAAGGTATTGTATTTATAGAGAGAAGGACTAGTGGTGAACATAGGTCAAGTGTGTTCAAGGAATTGGTTAGGACGATCCGGAATCTGTGTAGGTGATCTTGATCAGTTGATCAGATAGTTCAGAATCCTGAACAATTCGTAATCTCCATAAATGGATCGGCATTGGGAGGAGACCAATTATTCAGTTTTGTACGCATTGAAATCCCCTAAAATAGAGGACCTCGGATGATTTGGATGAGAAAGATATAATAGAAGGGTCTGTGATGAGGTAGTAAGATATTCCAAAGAAAGAGTGAAATCTGTTCATTGGGGAATATGTAGTAGAAAGCACAGAATATTATCTGAACAAGGCAGAATTTATTTAAGCCCTAGATAATGCTACGTTCTGACATAAGCAGATGATGAGAGTGTTACAGGAGTTATTAACTGCTTTAATAGGCACACACTTCCACCTTCAGACGGGAAATTAATGAAAAAAGTTTATAGTTGGAAACATGTAAAAGAGTCGGAGAATGAATTGGCTTAGCCATCTGAAGGCTCAGCAGGAGCAAAAAAGGTTTAGGGCTAGAATTAGAAGGTGGTATTCCACAGAGGCAAAGTTAGATTTTAAGCGCGGATGTTGGTAAAGTTAATGTAAAGCCCGCGCCCTCGCAAACCTGCCATCTTTCAAACACACACACACACTCGACATACACACACGCGCAAATAAGAACAAACAAGAACAAAAGGAGAAAGCGGAATAAAAAAAAAAAAAAAATTTAACACACACTAAATACTAACTTAAAAAATTTAAGTGCAAAATTAAATAAACACATGCTACTGTACAATGAAAAAAATAAAACTTAAACCTATAATAACTTGACTTTTACACTCGGGGTTAAAAATATTAAAATTTTTAGAACCCAAAACTAAAAAAATAAAAAATAAAATTAAACTTAAGACTTATTCTTTTAAAAGCGTCAATCGCAGACCTCGCCGAAACGAATAAATGATGATTATTACTTGATAAAATTTAATAAAGCTTTCAATTTTTAAAAACAAATGATTGTAAAAATACACATTACCACTTTCACTATACACAGCACAACATAATAATAACGATAAATGAAATAAAGATAAACATTCGACAAGGAGCACTTTTAAAAACACGTCCACACTTCACAAGATTAAAACACAATATATATCCCGTTTTACGATATCTATAGAGTATATATATATAACTATATATATAGAAGTATAGTAATTTATTATAATATGATATTAATATATAATATATAATATATATATTATATTATAGATATAATATAATATAGATATATATATAGGAAATATATTATAATATATATAGATATATATATATATATATTTATAATAATATATTATAAATATAATATATATAATATAGATATATATTATATTATATATATATATATAATAATATATATATATATATATATATATATATATATATATATATTATATATATATATTGATTGATACACAGTATATATATATATATATATATATATATATATACATATATTTATCAAATATATTCGTAACGATACAGATATATTATATATATATATATTCGAGTATATGGCGAAGGGTTGCAATCGTCATTTTCTCACATTTTTCTCTTGCCGATACGGTCTTCTCACTCATTTTTATATGCTCTTTTAATTTGTAGATAAGACTGGTTTTGTATTTTTTCTATTTTTTTTTAATGTTGATATGTCTTTTTCCTTTCATGTCTATCTGTTCAGTCAGGTCTATCAATTCATTATTAAGTGTTTAAGGGTTCAAAGTAGCATTGAAATTATCACTCCGTGAAGCCACTCTATAATTCAACACCGCCTCAGTGTTAAAGTATATAAGTTCCAATTTCATCAGATCATGGATATTAGGAGATTCCTTGGTACGTACTAGGGTTGGCCGACGCACCGGGTGCGGTGCGTGGTGCGCTCATTTTGGTGCGGTTGCTGCTGCGATGCGCCAATCAAAATTTCAGCAACCTGGTGCGGTGCGGTGCGGAAGAAAAAAATATAAAAGTGCGGGGGGTGCGGTGCGGAGCACGGAGAAAAATTAACGGTGCGGGTGCGGTGCGGAGCGTGGTGCGGGCCTTTGGAACGCACACCGCACCGCACCAGTTCCCCAACAAATTTCGAAAAATAAATAAAATTGAAAAAAAAGAAAAATTGACTTGGATATATATATATATAGATATAATATATATATATTATATATAATATATTTATATATATATATATATAGTATATAGTATATATATATATATAATATATAATATATATATATATATATAGGTTATAGATATATAATTATATATATAGATATTATATATATAATATATAGTATATATATATATATATATTATATAGTATATATATATATATATATATAGATATATATATATATATATATATATATATGTGATATATGAGAATACATATATATATTATATATAGTATATATATATATAAGCGAACTTTCTGGCAACTTTTAATGCGGGCTAATTGGGATGCATTCGTCGCTTTTTTTTTGCAAACTATCGCTGGAATGAATCGAGGTTTTTGTCCGGAAACGCATCTGCTTTGCGGTGAAAAAGTAGCGCCGTTGATCAACAAGATGGAATGAACAGGTCGATTCCCAATCTTCCGGATTAAATCATTTTCTCCTCATAATCCATGGTTGATGGCTCTTTGTTCTCGTGCCATGCAGAGGTGACTTGCCTATAGGGCTTGAAAGAACTTCTCGTTTTCCTAATTCTCTAAACTAATTTTCCCTCTGCCCGGAATCGATGCAGGGATACAATTCGACTGGCCAAGCGTTCTTCTGAGAAAAATTTCTGACCTCTTGCCAAAAAACATCCCCAAAAATTCTGAAATTTGCTTTCACCCTCTTAGTCGCATTCTTGATACTCTGCTGCTAACACTCCTTCTGAAAGGCTAATCTCTTTGGATCTTCTTTTTTCATCTAGTTCCACCCTGGACGATTCTTGCTCCCCTCCTCCTGCCTGCTACATCCACTCTCAGGTGTCCAATATGGCTCTTACCTGTCATTACTCATGATCGGGTACATAGGATACTGAGATCTATGAACGTCCGGAAGGCCAGTGGCCCAGATGGCATTCTTCCTCGTGTTTTTGAGGAGTGTGCTTCTGAGCTGGCGCCTGTAATCGTTCAACTCTAGGGTCCCTGTGCCCTCAATACTATACTTTTACATCTGGAAGCACGCTTTTATTCAGCCAATCCCCCCAAAAAGGTAGCCGCTCTGATCCTTCTAACGACCTATTGCCTTAACTTGTATTCTATCTAAAACTTTGAAACTCTCCTAAACTCTCATTGCCTCGATCATATTAGCAATCTCGAATTCCCTTCTTTCAATCATTAGTATGGCTTTTTCGACGTTCCTTATCTCACTTGATTCTATGGTCTGGTTACTCCCTTAAGGACGACGTGGGAGTCTTGATGTGGTAGCACTTGACATATCTAAAGCTTTTGACAGGTATGGCATGCGTCGCTACTCTCAAGCTACCCTCCTTATGGATTTTCCTCTTCGCTTGTGCAATACCCTTGTCTAGTTTATCGATTACAGAATCGTATAACACATTTAAAGGCTGTTGTTGATGGGACCACCTTGCTATCCTCCTTCTTATTTAATTGGGTGTCCTTCAGGATTTTGTAGTTTATTTCTTCCAACTTATTTCCCCACTTTCACAACGATCTTCTTAGCTGCACTTTCTAACTCTGTTCACTCTTATGCGATGACTTCAACTCTCCAGTTCTTCACTTCATTTCAATTGTTTCCCTCTGTTGTGTATCTTAGATGTTTCCTCTCGTCTACAGCTTTCTGATTCAATTCCGATTTGGTCGGGATTTCTCAGTTACGGGTAAACCGTAATTCTTGTGAAGTTCAAACGTCTTTGAAAACTGCAACGTGCTTACATTATCTCCTCTCTAAAACACTCCCAACTTTCCTATCCCCTTTGACGGCTTTCTAATGTTTACCGTAAAACAACATAACATTCTTTGCGAGGGTAAACATAAATAGTGGAATATGTCTTGGAGAACCTCACATTACAGGTCGGTGCTAAAATGGCCTCAAAAAAAAGGAGCTGGCGAATTCTGTTCAGGTTGCGGAATTTTTTTCTTCTGCTCAGATACTCCAGTTATATAAGGCTTATTCGTCCCTGTTTGGAATACTGTTCCCACATTTGGGGTGATCCGTTCCACCCTCCTTTTGGATGGTGAAGATAAGGCTAAGATGCTTATAAACTGTCTCATCTTTCTGGAGCTACCCGTGACCCGTATATTCTCGTGTTCGTGGCGTGGTGCCGTATTCTCTTTTCTATAGGTATTACAACGCAGTGCTCGAGAGAATTGAAACCCTCGCACTTTTGCCCACACTGCGTCGCCCCTCGTTAACAACAAGAGGTGCCTTGTTCTTTCATGAATTGTGTGAATATTGAGACTCAAGGATCACTCGTAATGGTACCCTCCTTCTTTTCAGCCACATCTGTTTTGTGGAACTCCTTGCCTTCTTCTATTTTCCCCTGCAAATATTCAATCTTCTCATTATTTAAGTCCCGCGTCTGCGCCCACCTGAGGGAAATGCGTTAGGCAAGGGACAGTGTGTCGGTTTACTTTCCATTTATTTAAATTTTTTACTTTTGTGTAAGTTTACAGTTTAATTTTTTCCCCACTCCTTGTGGAAAAGCGGCCTGATTCGTGAAGTAAAGGAGTATCATGTAAATATATTATATAATATTATATGATATATATATATATATATTATATATATAGTATATATATATAGTATATATATATAAATATATATAGTATATATGAGTATATATGATGTATATAGTAGAGATAGAGGGTGATATATAGAGGAATATATTATACTAGAGAATAACCTTATATATATATGCCCCTTTCAGTAGGTGGTATTAGCTACAGATTCATCAGAGTAAATAAGAGTATGAAATGCTTTGTTTACAAAAGATTTTTTTTGAAGCAAGAAAACTAACTGATAGATAGGATCTTATGTTTGTGCAAATCTCCAGAGCTTAGCATGTGCTAGATATGCAAATGTTCGCAAGTTTATCAGAAGGTTAACAAGTTTGATAGGTAAACAAAAATTATCTCCATCATTTAACGGAGGTAAATAACAGTTGTAACGAGAACCATAAATTTAAGGAGGAGAAGAGTAGTGCGAGAAGTATAGTCTCTGACTCATCATGTTATCCTTGACTTCAGTGTGCTGAACTGATCATCGAATAACTCTCTTCAGAGTTATACGAGGGAGATGAGAGAGATGGGGAGAGAGAACGAGACAGAGAGAGAAAAAACGCCTTTTTTTTAGCGAGCAAGAACTGTAGCAAACTTGAAACTAGACGAAAAGATAATTACCGATTCGGATTTTATTATATAGTAAAAAATGTATAATAATTTTTAAGATATGATTATGTGGTAATCCCTAACTCAATAAATAATTCTTTATGACTCCAATTTTCTGGAATATTTCAAAAATTTTTAACTTCCTCAGAAATTATTAAAAATGTATAAATAGGGAAAATTAGTGGACATAACAAAATAATATAAATTGTATAGAGTGTAAAGTTTCGAGTTTTCCTCGAATAGATTAATCATCGAGTCATAATATCTAAATTATTCTCACTGTTGAAGTTGATCCCCCTTTCATTTTGCAGTATTTAATCCTTTCTTCGTAGATAATATTGTCATGGTGATAATTTGAATATTTAATTCTCCAACCCGGACCGGAACGAAACACAGCGCGTTAGTGTGCAGTACATGTTCAGGGAAATTGATGACATTCATTCAGATAAGCTATACATTATACGATACTTAGGTCAGAGAGTTATATTAATAGAAGTATAATTTCATAATATTTAAAGTTATTCTTTTTCTTCCATTATTCTTACTTATAAACATAATTTGTATATATATCAGTATATATATAAGTTATATATATTATATAATTATATATATATATATTTAATAAAAAATATATATTTTATATTATATAATATTATATATATATATATATCATTATATATATATATTATTTAAATATTATATATATTTATATATATATAAGTTATATAATAGTAACTATAGATCTCTCTTTACACGTCCGTTATCAATATATACCATCTGCAAAAGAAAGAATGTCGAGTTAGGATTCGCAAACGTAACGGACTTGTCACAGCTTTATCTTTTCACTGTTTGCTCAACCGGCGTTTTCTTTCTCTTATGTTATACTCGCATATACATTCATTCAATGTTCTTTTACGGTTTCATGTTCGTAATTTCTTTTCTTTGTTGAACACCTCCATATTGCTCTTAGACAAAATCTCAAACATTTGGAAGGCTAACCTTTCGTAAAGAAGAAAAAACCCCAACTATTAGTATACCTAAACTGTCTTATATCCAATTAGTCAGCCAAATGAAACCTATTGCTTCGTGTGTCCACCTAACAAATTTTGTCTTATCTAGTGTTTTACCAAATTTGGTTTTCGGTTCTTGTCTCTTTGGTGGAGATTCTGTTCTTTTCGGAGAGGAATCGTGTTCTTCGGAGAAGAATCGTTCTTCGAAGAGGATTCGTTCTCTCAGGAAGGGGATCGTTCTCTCCTCGCGCACGCCAGAGAGGAATCGTTTTATTGGGCACGTATGAATACTCCATTTCCTCTTTCTGGAGAGTATTTCCTTGCAGTCGGAAATATGCTGAGGATCGCTACCTTCCTGGAGAAGGAATCGTTCTCTTTTTGGGGAGGAGGAATATCCGTGGTATATCTGCAGTGCATAATAAGGTGAATAGTGGTATACCATATACTGGGTTAAGACACTGCTTTGGTCCAACTTTCCGATTTATAGCTTCTTTTGATATTTTGTGGAATGACTTTACTGTTTGGTGTGAGAGGGATTCCTTGGATAGCCAGAACCATTTAAAATGAAGAGGGCTGAATTTTCTCTTCTGGGCATGGGAGCAGGAGACTATACCCATTCGCTTGCCTTTCTACAGTTAGATTCTCCAATCAATACGATTGCTCTTACCATTGCAAGAAATGGCAGCCAGCTCAATTGAAGAGTACTCTGCATACGTATTACAAAAATATATTTCAATACACCTAAAGTATTAATTTACACATTATGAAATTAACCAATTGCACATAAATGCCTCCTAGGATCCTATGCCTGTTTCATCACTAAATATTGTTAGGAAATACACTAAGTAGTAAATTCCATTGTAAAAAATTGTTTTTTACTTTAAATTCTTCGCCTTACTAGACATGTCAACCCTTATTTTGCTTCTATATTTTTACGTCATCTGTTTCTTTTCGTTGGTTATCTCTGGTTTCCTTTCTATGAACTAAGGTCAATAAAATACTCTTTGCTTTCTATTTAAATTTAGGAAATGTCAGTGATATTTTTATTTATTTAGAAAATTGTTAAGCTCTTTATCCGTTGCTTGATTATATCACAAATGACACTCCTCGTTCATCGATCAATCCACTGAATATTTAGGGATCGCCTATTTAGTAGGATTATTACCTGTCAGGTAATTCGATCTGAATGGTCTACTCAAATTTTTTCATCAGTTCCGCGTTGTATTTCTGACTTTATTAAAGGTGTTTGGTTGACTCGATTTTCAGTTGATAGAGATCGACCATCTTCTCTGCTGGACAGTGATAAGGTTTTCATTATACACGTAGGTAACAAAAATAGGGAACGATACCCGGCCAACTAAACTCAAACTTAATTTTTAACCAGTTCCTTAATTTTTAGTCCTCAATTTAAGGTAATTTCTGTTTTATATTTCTAAGTGTGTCTGATTCTTCATTAACAGGATGAATCTTTAAAAAAATTTTACATGTTAACCTTACTAGATCTATCTCATGTGAGGGAAAACAAATAATAACCTCAAAAATTAATTCTCGATGAGTAACATGTATGCCCTTTCTTATCCATCGGACTCCAATTTTCCAGTTAGAGTAATCTGTCAATAGAGCCGAATTTTTTGCATATGGGCAACAGTTTCATTCTATTGTTTTCTAAATTTTTCTTTATTTAGTTTTTCATGGTTCTTTTCTCAACTAGATTTCCTCTGTCTAATTTTTTGGTATTTTCCTGTTTTTCCGGATAATTCGTAAGAAGAATCTAAATTGTTTCTCTCACGAGCCAGCTTCCAAAAAGAATCAGAAAATCTCTCAAGCCTCCTTCAAGTTTATTTTATTTTGAGATAAGTACCCCAACTCGTATTATGTTGCCACATTGTATTGGCGCGGTGGTATTAATTTCTGTTGTATTTATTGGAAATAATATGTCTGGTTAGTGAATATTTTTTGAGGTGGGTAAATTTTAATTTATAGTACTACCTCCCCGAATATAGTTGAATGGTAGGTTAGGGGCTTTTTCGCTTTAAACATTCAATCCAATTGTTTTCATCTATACACGTTCTCTCCTAACCTCCTTTATTCTACATCAGCCCGTTAGCATATAATTTATCCTATCATTTGCTTCCTATTACAGCCGTAGACCGGCCTATTTTTCTTGAACTTTTTAGTTCATATATCTTTTTTAATGAGTTTTGGTCTTCTCTCATCACTCGCACAGTTCGGACCCTCTTTACTTTCTTACCCCCAGACCTTAACAGCTATAACTCATTACTGCTGAATTCCACTGCTAAAGTATCTGATACTCTTTCATCTTACTTCCTAACGGGCTTTGGATTGGCCCCACTTTTAAAGTCGTGATGAATCAAGACGTTCTAAATTTGATTTGTGAAGTTAGGGCTTACCGTTCAATTGTCTAATAGAATATTATGTAGGATTTACTCAGCTTAAGAAAGTTTAAAATAAAAATAAGTAGAAATCTTAAATGGAATGGTTTAAATTCCTTTCCAGAGTACTTTAAAGGCCATATTCTCGATAACTATAATCTTGTGGTATTGATACTAAAGTATTCACGGAGAGGAATATCATATAATTCAAAATTTTTTTTGTTTTATTCTAAAAACTTGCTTCTATAATTCTTCATTACATGACGCAAAACAAGAAATAAAATATATATCCTTTACCGCAAATCAAATTGTCTTTCTTCGATTCATCTCATCTTCCTATTCTCTTCTATCTATTGTTTTTATCTCTCTTCTTTTTCTTTACTCTTTCTCTGTTTTCTTAACTATCTCCTTTTCATCTCTTTTTTTTCATATCCATTCTCTTTTCCTTTTCATTTGATCTTCCTCTTTCTTTTTCCTGTTTTTTTTCTTCATTCTTCTGGTTCTTTCTTATTTCTTCTTCCTATTTATCTCTCTTCTTCATCTTTTTCTTTTATTCTTCTTCTTCTTCATTTCTTCATTCTTCTTCTTCTTCTTCTCTGGAAGAATCTGATAAATGAAACGAGGATATTCTCTTCCTTTCCTTCTTCTTCTCTTCTTCTTCTTCTTCCTTTCTTCTTGTGACTTAGTCTGCGCTTTTTTTTAAGTCAATCACCTCAAAGTCAGATTATATAAATGGTTTCCTCTCTCCTCCAGTGAGAATATTAGTTTCGTATTCCGCCTTCGTTCTTAAACTTGGAATTGAAGGGCAGATATGTTAATTCTTTTAAACGGTGCATCATATTTTTATTTCCGTAGAACCTAGATAAGAGAAATATTGACTGCTTCTCAGATGGTATACCTGGTAAACCCAGCCATCTCTCTCGTATCTATTCCCCGGCAGAGAATAATTATCGTATTGGCACAAAGTGTACGGTTTGATGAGTGTCATGGAAACCCAAAACTCTGACAGAGTATCCCAAAAACCAACACTGGGGAAATAAAGTATTCATAACGGGAAAATTGCCCTTCTCAAGTTTTATTTCGAATCGAGAATGATACTCTACAATTACGAATGTAAGTTATAACCTACAATAATTTTAAATATTGCTAAAGATTATCTAATTGTGACTCAAGAATATACATATGTAAGATGTCGACTACTCATTTAGATCTAGGCTAATTAGTCACTCAATTCTAATCAATTCTCTCCGAAAGTTTTGTGCCTAAATTTTACTAACAATTCACCGATACAGAACAATTTCTAATTCACATATCCGCAGTGTTTCTCAGCGCTGCGAATGCAAATTAATTTATTTTTAATATTGCGAAAGTCAATGCGTAAATATTTAAAAAACACTTATCCGAATAAATAATATATTAATATATTACTTAGTAAGATAGAGAGAGAGTTAGATTATTAGAGATAGTAATAGATATAAGTATATTATATAAGATAGTAAGAGTAGAGATATAGAGAGAGAGGAGAAGGATGAGAGAGAAGAGATAGTAGATATATAGTAGTAGATATAGAGAAGAGAAGGATGAGTACGAGTAATAGATATGAGGTAAATTCAATCTTTCGTCTGAGGCTCGAATATTCAGAGAGAGATAATGAAGTCGAACTGAATATCGATAATCGAAGTATTGGAGAGAGATGATAACGATAAATTCGAGAGGAGTAAGTGTATGAAGAGAAAGAGCACATATATTATAGTATAATATTAAATTGAAAAAACATGAAAAAATTAAGTAGAAGGAAGAAGAAGAAGAAGAAGAAGTGATAATAAAAAGAAGTAAAGAAGTATATAAAGAAGAAGAAGTATTAAGAGAAGAAGTAAGAAGAGAAGAAGAAGAGAAGAATATTAATATAATACTTCTCCTATACTCAATGTAGTTAATATATTTACTAAGTATATTAAAGAGCAGAAATAAGTCCACTATTCCAATGAATAATATAATAAATTGATAAGCAATTACTTATTCCATTAATTTTCATCATCCATAAAAAGAGTGACTAACAATCTCTATTAACTCGGGAATAGCCTCTACCTCAGTGAGAAAGAAACCTATGAGGTAATTATAATATTATAAAAACAAAAAAAATAAAAATATAAACATATATAAACCATAATATATATAATATATATATATATGTTTATTTAGTTCATAAATAGTATAACATCATTAACAGAGAACAAACTAAGCATACTCATAACAGTAAAGTCATACAACAGTATTGTTGGTCATATATATATATACATGTAGCACAGTGAAAAAAATACTTTGGACGATACAAAAAAATAGGGCATAGCCCGTATAAGTTGTTATAGAGTGGTTTAAAAAACTAAGAAATACCCAGTACAGGATATATGGTTAAGACCGCCCTCTAGATGTCAGGAGTCTAGGATAGAGTTCTCGGACCTATCTATAGGTGGACTACTAGGGGGTAGGGACTATATTCCCCCCTTAATCTATCTATACGGATGGTTCCTACCGGAAACCCCCGCTCATTTGGTCTTATATGTGTGAGTGATCGCTATAGGGGTTCCTCCGATCTCATCCCCTCCGTA
>JABUQX010071910.1:0-10000 GCA_015478945.1 Trachelipus rathkii | reverse complement strand
CTGTAATAACGACATCCTGACCGGCATCATAATTTCTTCTACAATCAATGCAATACAAGATCATAAGTTTCCCATCAAATTCTATCACGCCATCTCGTCACTCAAAAAGAACAATAACATCGTTATCTCCAGATCGGATAAAGGCAGTCGCATCGTTATAATGGACACACAAGAATATACAACCAAATGCCTAAATCTTCTAAACGACCCTGCAACATACACCCACCTTAACAAAAAAAAACTCAGTAACTCCCAACAATCTTTCAACCAATCCCTAAAAACCATTTTAAAAGATCACCCCACCTTACAAACCTCACTCAAATCACACATGGCTCAACTGTCGCAGTTCTACGGGGTGCCCAAGATACATAAACCTAACACTCCCCTCAGACCAATCATAGCCAACACTAATTGTCCAACATATAATACTCTCTAAATGGCTATCTTCCCAACTGAACCCTCTTATCAATTCCATATCCCATACTCATCTTTCCAACACAGATGATTTCATCACAAAAACACGCCATATCAACACCCATACTCACAACATAGTTAGTTATGACGTCCTATTACTGTTTACCTCTGTACCCGTCCCCAATACTCTTTCTCTTCTCGAACAATATCTAACTCAAAATGATATCACTTTGCAATATCCTTTCCCCATGCTCAAACAATTAATCCACCTTACACTCGATCACAATTTTTTCAATTTAATCACTCCGTCTATAAACAATCTTTCGGATTAAGCATGGGATCCCCTCTATCTCCCACTCTAAATAACATCTATATGAAACTTTTAGAATATTTTCACATCCTCCCCCATCCCTCCCTCCATCAATCTACATGGCTGAGATATGTCGATGACATATTTGTAGCCATCCCTAAAGCAATAGACCCACTTCATATCCTAAACACTATCAACAATATACATCCTGCTATTCAGTTTACTATAGAAACCCCCCAAAACAATAAACTCCTTTTTTTAGACACCCTCATATACCCTAATCTTGACCATAACCTACATTTCAGCGTATACAGAAACCCACCTAACAATCATGTTACATTCACTGATTTTCTTCCCACTTTATACTTAAGAACTTTAAAAATCTGCTCCCCCCTTTTTGAACATTGAACTCAATTTCCTACGCACCATGTTCACCAAATGTTATATCCCAAACACACACTCCACCTTGCCTACAAAAAGCTAAACTCAATTTTTACTATAACATCCCCAAGCAACCCTCCACCACAACCTTTTTACCCATTCCTCACATCCCAACCACAATGATAAAAAAAACTCCTCCCTAACATTGCTCTTGTACCTTTTAATAATCTCCTACCCAAAAAATCCTGCACCCCCCAAACTTTACACTCTCTCTGAACAAGTGGTGCACAGGGTACCCTGTAGTAACTGCGACTCGGTTTATATAGGAGAAACCAACAATCTCACAAGACGAAAATACCAACACACATATGACCTCCGTATTGACAATCAAAACTCCCCCCTAACATTACACCGTTCTACACAAAACCACCTTGTAAACATTTCACAAATGTCAGCAATAGCACATATTAACAATCAAAACTACAGGAAAATAGCTGAATGTTATTGTATAAAAAATATTCCAAATTTCAACCGCCTTCCTGGTGATACAATTTTTGACACCATATTGAACGCCTAACTGAATACCTCTTCGTCTTCCATTCCTAATAACCAACGAAAAAATCATCATCAGGGATTTTCTGTAAACGTTTCTTGACTTCCTTACCACCATCAGATTATTAAGGTTCCCAATCCCCGGAACGAGTTTCAAAATTTAAGCAATGTTTATTTATTTATATATATATATATATATATATATATATATATATATATATATATATATATATATATATATATATATATATATATATATATATAGATATAGTATATATATATATATATATATATATATATATATATATATATATATATATATATATATATATATTTTCTGTGATTTTTTTATATTCGTGATTCTATAGTGCATATGTAATAAAACTTTATTCTTAAAGTTGTTTCATAGCAATCAAGGGCTTTATAACAATAAATATAACAAGGCATCAATAGCTTTATTAACTATAAATATTACAGCCCGTTACCATTCAGATTGCTTTAAATGGATAAAATACTTAAGCGAAAATGTTACCCCTACCAAAACAAAATGGTAGCAGGGAATATAAAAAAGACACAATTACTATTTATCAAGAAATGTCTTCAAAATTTAATCATCCCCAAATCGTTAATACCCCATAATCTGCATGGTGAAAAATTTACTCCATTTTTTTTCAGCTAATCAATAAACAACTTCTACTAGAAAAAATCAACTCTATTAAAAAAAAATTAAAGCTACGTTCCGACAATGCTCACACTTTTTTAAAATTTTCCAAAGCAGTTGGTACTCCGTATACCGAGACGCGCATGCGCAGTTCACCGATATTCTCAACGACTTACATAGAAACAAATAAATTGTCATAGCTCGTAAATCTCAACAACTAAATAAAAGTTCAACCGCATATTTTATAACAGCTCTTGGGCATCAGAATCTCAACCTGAAAACATTGTCAATAAATCTTCTTATACTTTAAGTGATGATAAAAAATTGGTGCTCGGCTACGGTATTTCATTAGCCATAGAACAGAGAGATCCTTGGCTACAATTGATTCATGACCTTAAAACCTGGAAAAAGATCGATAAAAATAAATCCTGTAATAATGAAATGATTCCTAATGCGTCCCTGCCGTGGCCGGACGTGTTATCTCGGACGAATACTACAACAGATTACTGTCCTGCTGTTTTCTAATACAATACAGTGGCAATACATGATTCGTTGGACCTCTAATTCTATCACGCAATCAGGTCACTCAAAAAGAACAATAGCGATTGTTATTCTCCCAGATCGGATAAAGGCAGTAGTTCGAATCCGTTTTATATTGGAGACAACACAGGAAGGCATTACACAGAATACACAATCCAAATGCCTCCAAACAAACATACTGCCTAAACGACCTGCAATATACACCACCTAACAAAAACATAAACTCTCAGTAACTCCCAACACCCATCTTCTCAACAATCCCTAAAAACCATGTTCACAAAGAGATCACACCCCACGTAGCTTTACAACCTGACTAAGTTTTTGGCTACTAAATTTTCCCCACCTTCTAATTGGCATTTTTCCCTCGACTTCTTAGTCCTTGAGGCAGTAAAGACAATTTAGGCAATAGGACCCCGCGGTAGCGCATTCTGCTCTACCTGATGGCCCAACAAGCAATAGGCGTTATTATTCAACTCGTATCTGTCACGCGCAATTACTTCTTCTATCACTTTGTATTTTAAGTACCGTGGAAGACAAGGTTGTGTGCCGTACAAGGATGTTGTTGATTATGTGTCATCGCGCCTACAAGGTACTTAAGGGATCTTCTATAGAAATCTGAATATGAGGAATTCCAGCGAAGTTAACACTGGGGAGATGTAACTTTGTTCCTATCCTTCTTAATCTCCTAAAGCAAGTTGTAGTTTTCCTGTTTTGGCATTCCACAATGTGTGTGCTTTGGTAAGTGTCTTATTAATCGATCTTGACACTAGAGGACCATTGAGGGAACATTATGAACACATCCTTTAGTAGATCAAGATTCGTTTAATATGTAGTAAGAATTCAACGGCACGATGTTCTAAATTATGGCTAAAGTTATATGTTTGCTTCAAGCAGATTTTCTAGCTGGAAGGTTTTGTCTGCAGAACCTCTGTGTCACTAACTAATTTGCTCCATCTCTCCAAGCGTAACACTAATTTGCGCAATCGGTGCCTGTTCTTCTTCCTCTTCGCCACCCGTTTTTGCATGAGATCCAACCCGAAAGATGACAGAAATTAGCACCGTTATCTCTTGTAATGCTTAGCCGATGACATATTAATTTTTTTATTTGTTGTTTCCTTATTAATTTGGTTAATAATTTTTTTTCTCGGCAATTACGTATTTTTTCATATATGACTTTTTACTGCTTATATGCTCCAATGCTCAAAATGATTGCATGAATATCACGTAATTGTTCGGATTCATGACGTGTGGCTGGTCTGAGAAACAGATAACTTTCTACAGGCAAACATACTAGCCCTATTTCTTCTCTCTCTCTCTTCTCTCTCTCTCTCTCTCTCTTCTTCTCTTCTCTCTCTCTCTCATTTCTCTTCTCGCTCTCTCTCTCCTCTTCATCTCAACATTTATTATATTCAAATTAATCCAGTGAACGTCATCCCCCAGACACCAAAATCATGTTTTTGTTCCAATTCCGAGTATTTTAGGTATTTTGTTTAATAACTGAACATACTGATAATATTGATATAATATATCAGCTTTCCCTTATTATGCATATGACATCAGATCCCTCGTCACTTTTTCCTTCATGGAGGGGATGGTGGAAATCTCAGAGTATCAGAGTTTAGGACAGCATTCAACAAAGAACTCGAATCCACAATGTAATAAGTCCAATTGTATGTAAACGATATCCCTAGAAACAAAAATATTTGCATGAGGACATACTCATATGATTAATGACAAATGAACATATCTTCTCCAACTCAGGCATCTTTAATTATTTTCGAAAATATTTTTGTGATGACTGAATTCTGTGTATCTTTTATTACCCGTTATAGCTCGGTGAACACAAAACTTTAACCATCGAATTAACAATAAACAGTACTCTATAAAGAAACTCAAGACCTCTATCTTCTATTTTACTATTATTCGACGCGATAGAACTGGTTCACTGCCGACGAACGATAGATCTGATTTCTCTTGACTGCAGCGTGATACTCCTGCTCTGATTTGTGAGTAGCTCCGGGCCCGCTTTGACACCTCTTCAAATATTGTCAGTACACAGCACTCGCTGTTAGCAAAGAAAGGATGTTTCTAAAGAATTTAGAAAGCCCTAAATCCTCTATCACTGTATTCATATAAATAAATAATAAGTGTGAACTATTTAAATTAGCCAGTGTTTTCATTACAAAAGAAGAATAAAATTAATAAAAAGTGTATTCAGCTCTCTCTAAGCCTAACGCTTAACGGATCAACGCTCTTATGTGTTTATTTAACTGTTCAAAGCTAAGGGTTTTTTTATCACTTGGGAACATTTCAGATCTAATCTCCCTTGAAAAATACAAGCGTTTTCTTTCAATCTATCAGCATCTCTGCAGATCTTTACACATGACAGACCCAAATAGCTTTATATAGCTAGGTCCCACAGAGTTTGCTCAGCTCATCTTTTTGACTGATTTTTTTTCAGGAAAGTTACAGCAAGCATCACAGTAAATTATAAGGAGCTTCGGACTTTCTACGACTTCACCTCTGGGCAATTCGTTTTTCAATATGTAAGCACTTATTCAATCGGTTTTATTTCCCCAATTAAACTCACATGAGAAAAAAAGGATGACTAGAGCCTCATTAGTCAATTTAAGAATAAACTTAGTAAATTAGGTAATCTAAATAAATAATAATATAATATAATATAATTATTAATAATAATAAAATATCCACAATAATAATCTAATAATAATTAACATAATAATAAATCAATAATAATAATATAATAATAATAATACATAATAAATGATAATTTTTAATATTATCTAATTCTCTCATATATTATTTATTTTATTATTATTCTATTTATTTTTTCTATTTTATAATTATTATTTCTTATATTATTATTAATACTATCATTCATTCTATTATTATTATTATTCTATATCTTAATACTGTTAATTTTTATTATTATATATTATTAAATCATTACTAATTTTATACTTTATTATTATTATTATCTATTCATTATTATTGATTAATTATTTTATTATTACTTATAATATATTATATAATATATATTAAACTATAATATATATATATATATACTGATTATAAATATAATATATATAATACTAGGTACATATTATCGTGATAATTATGTAGTCCCCTTCATTAATATACTCTACCATACTATTATTTATATTACTTATATAAAGATAATATAAATATAATATCAATTATATATAATATATTAATATAGGTAATAATTACTATTATAAGGCTCAAATCTCACTTTTAAAGGAAATAGAGCGCATACGAGTAATATATTAATTTCATAGCATAAGAGCCGCAAATTTCGCGCTTTTGCGCCGTCTTAAAATAGTGATGAGCTCGCAAAGTCCAACAACCGCGCACATATTTTTTGAAATTTTCGCGCCCAAACGCAATAAGCCGGCAACATGTTTTACCGCTAAAGCCCGCAAAGGTGCGCTTTGCGCTTGTGCGCTTTCATTTGCGCTTATTGCCACGCTCTGACCTATAATTATATCTAATAAATATATATATCACTATATATATATAAATATTATGTATATATATACTTATATAATTACTTATATGCACACAGATTATATAGATACTGATATTACTATATATATCATATATATTATACTTATATATATAGCTATATATATTAGAATTCAGCGTCCCCGTGAGGTTATAAAAATGAATACAATCTAAGCTATAATATAATTTAACTCTGTAAAAAGAAATCACATCGCGCAAAACATAAAGAATATAAACAACACTAACACAGTTAGTGATTAAAACGTCGAGCTTCGTGTCGTACTCGTGAGACACTTCGTGGGAACAACCTGAATTAGACCAAAAATATTTAATTATTTACAATTTAGCTACTATATTTAACATATTTGGCTCTTGGTAAACATAAATTATAACAAATTGGGTAAGATTTTTACAATCCATGTTCCTACTTTTGCTCTGAGAGTTCATTTTGCACGAAGGACCCCGTTGATTCCTTATTGAGCATTTTGTTGTTTCGTCTAGCTGCATTTCACTCCTTGTGCTGATTAAAGTTGTTTTACTGTTCTTGTTATTACTCATTCTTGTTCCTCTTCTAATTTTTCTGTGTTTTCTAAATCGTAGCTTTTATCTCTTAAATCTTCTGTTGTATCTTTACTAAGCTGAATTACTTAATAGACGTATGCTTTACTACGAAGGAGGATTGTTTATCATCTTTAAATCGCTTCTTGTGTCTTGTTTTTAATCCAGTGGTTTCACAACTTTTTCGAACGGACGGCCTATTACCAATACCGAGTATGATATTAGCAATACGCCCCCTCTAACGAACAACTTAGTTTAAAGGCAAAGTCACTTTTTTCAAAATTTGCTCTTTTTATTTCTTTAATATGAATTTCAAACAGTCATGAACTCAAATTCCTGCATCTTCTCTATTGGCTTGTCAAAAAAATATACCTGTTCCTTTTTACGCACTTTATTATTAAATACGAACGAAATAAATGTTGAAATAGTAAATGTAGACAAGTTAATAGAGGACGGTTGTGATATTGACATTAAGTTTTCACAACTTTGTTTTAACATAGTTTTGTTGCAGCTTCGTCCAATTGAATCGTAGGTCGTGCTCCAAGTTTCATATCGGTGTCCTTGCTTTCTGTTCTCTCAATCTGTCACCTATATGTCGAAAAATTAAGCAAATTACGTCTGTTAATAGAAGACATTGGCCAAGTTACCACACTAATTGTCGGATTCTCTCCTCTGGGTGACGTGTGGTTCACACGATAATAAATGCGATTACTCGCTCATCTAATTTCTTTCTCCCAATCAATCTGTTGTTCGAAATCTATTATTTACTCAAGTGGTCGCTTTTCTTCATTTTCAGAATAGTCTGGAATATGATTCCCTTCATTCCACTGGCAAGTGGTTACATATAAGATACCACAATTATGTACTTGGCGATTTTTCAAAAAATCAGGTAAACTAATTTCCCGCTTTGATACGATGTACTCTTGACTGACTCAGGTGAGATTATTTTGTCACCTGAAAATGACATTTTTCTTTCTTCCGTACTAGGACAATACTCGGCTCTAGAATTCATCGACACATATCTCAACTCCAGCTCGGGGTTTGGTAAACAAACATGCAATTTTGGCGAAGATGCAACCTTATATTGAAGCTGTGCTTACATATATTCGTCATATTCCCTTGTAAGGTGAAGTTAAGCGTATTTATTTCTCCGACGAACAATCCCGCAAACGAGTCCTTCCCAGTTGGAAAGACATGAATTTTCTGCTTTAACTAGATATCTCATCCCATTTTATCCTTTTTCATTTCATTTTCTTACATTTCCCAGAAACAAAGTAATTTCTAACTACGAGGCTATCGGAGTAGTCTCGGTACTTAGCACATCTTTGCCTCGTGATAACCAACGCACCCTATCTAGTGACAATTGAAATTTAAACAGCAGTCGAATTTGCCTCCTCCACAACAATTTTCTTGTATCCTTCTCAAACCAATACAAATGCGCGATAACCAAACAGGTGCAAAACAAATTATCTATTTAAGCCAACAGGAGTAAATCACTCTCCAGTCTTTAGATTCTTCTCTCTGATCAACCAAACAGTCGTTGAGATAGTGCGTCCTACTTTGCTCTCAAACGATATCTAAAAAGCACTACAATTTATTCAACACAAGGCCTTTTGGTTCTCGTCAAAACCAAGATCAACCAAACTCAGTTCACCGAAGCTAACGAATCTGTGATATTCAATCAACATATTGCACATCAACACGACCTTGGCACTTGTGGCTCCGGCCGGCAGCTCCGAATCTCACGGTGACCATCTTACTCCACACGAAACAAATCTCAGACCCCATGCGATTGCAGGCTTCGTAATCATTCTTATTATATATTATAAAAGGTATAATAAAATGTTAGTTTATACTAAAATTTTCTACATTCACTAACTAATCACTACTGATTAGTCGTCGTAGTGTTAGTTGAGATCTGATACAGATGAATTTTGTTAATAATTTTTGTTTTGTGACTGTGCGATGATCTAATCCTCCATAACATTGTATCACTCATTCCTTATTACCCCTCCGGAAAAATCCCATTTTTACCCCTTTGGGGGTATACCACAGGTTGGGAACGTCTTGTTTTAATCCTTAATGTCGAAATCATTGTTTTCTCTCTCACTAATGTTATATTTTTTGCGCGCAATCCTCATAACTATGACTAGAATATAAATGAGCCATAGATATTCAATGTTTTTTGGTTGTATTGATTACGTAGGGTTTAAGTGGACTGTTGTAGTGTTATGTTATTAGATTTACTATTTTACGCAATCAGGGATATAATTACAATATTATTATTGGGTATGTTAGGTATGGGTAAAATATGTTTGTGTACTGAGTATTAGTTAAGGTTAAATGTAAATATTATTTGCTTTGGCTTTTATTCCTTTTCCACGATAGTTCTGGGGTAATTTATTTTAATTTTATTTAATTTTACTCGACGACAAGTTTAAGCCAAAACGACTGACAGTTTTTAGGCTATGCCTAAGGTTCGGCCATTCCAATTACGATCCATGGTTACATCAACCAAAAATTTTTATTCTGGAAGCAACATAATTCAAAACCAGAACATTTATATGAATATTGCTTTGGTATCTTACGTTAAATTACCAGAAGATTTTCTTAAACCACATATAACTCCCACCCAAAGAACTTTACTTTGCTCTTCTTATCCCAAATTAGAAAACAAAATCAAATAATAACCATCCTCTCGATTGCAGATAAAGAAATAACCTAGTTTGATTTTAATAACTCAATGAATTACCTCACTAAATATATACTCAATTTGCTTTAAGCGATACTCAACACAGAATACAACCTCCGTAAATAAAAACACCCTTAAAATTATCCAGGATCGTTATCAACAATTTCTCCAAATTCATCTTAACCAGTGAAAAAGATTTAATAAAATAAATTCCAAGGGATACCCCCTATACATTTCAAGTATTTTACGGCTATACCCAAAATCCAAAGAAAGTAATAAACAACCTCTAAGTCCCATAATCTCCAACCACTTAAATTGCATTACCACACCAGGGTAAAACTCTAAA
>JABUQX010071909.1:20000-32352 GCA_015478945.1 Trachelipus rathkii | reverse complement strand
TAAAGATTTTGATCCACACATCCTCTACCACTCCTAAACACGCACCTTGTTCTTCACCAATCAGTCACTCGACGCACTCTTTCGACCAAAATACCAGCATATACCTTCCTACAACACTCAATAAACTTATTCCCCTATAATTTCTACAGTTCCCCTTTTCTCCCTTACCCTTATACAAAGGTACTATTACCGCACTCCTTGGAACTATACCTCCATAAACGCAGCTTAAATATATATATATATATATATATATATATATATATATATATATATATATATATATATATATATATATATATATATATATATATATATATATATATATATATATATATATATATATATATATACTATATATATATATATATATATAATTTTATTTCTTTGCAGATTCTGGGACCTAATTATCAACGTAATGTTATTGTCACAATTGAAATTGATTCCAATCTTAATAATAATGACAAATTTTTGCAACCAAGCAAAATTCCTGTATTTTCTCAAAAACAGCAAGAGAACAAATTGGTGTCGGTTTTACCTCTACAAAACCCCAAAGCTCAAGAAAAAAACGTTCAAACTTCTTCAAAGTCGAGCCATTCACAGAGTGAACAAAGGTTTGTAATTATTTTTCTTATAAGAAATCCTAAATAATTTTAATGTTCCTTTATTTATTTCTACATATTTGTATAAGCAAGAAATATGGGCAAATACTAATAATATTTAATATTATTATTAATAATAATAATATTGATTCCAACAGACAAAAATAATCTTTCCATCTGTAGATTTTTAAAGATTTCTTGTCACAACGTTTTCATGTGTATATGAAAGAGAAACCTCACTTTATTTTACCAACTTTGAAATTTATTCATTTATAAATTCCCTTTCATCATTTAATGACTAAAGATAGTTTTACTTCCAATTTTAAACATCTATTAATTTCAAATTTTAAATTGGTAGATTTGAAAGAAAGTATATTCTTTAAACTGAAGTTGTAGGGTTGCAAGATTACATAATGACTCGAATTGCTGAAATTGGATTTGATGTGTAAATTTATATGTCGAAAAGTGAGTTATTTTGTACTTCTTTTTCTTTTGGGCAGAATCTTGGAATCGAGTGAGAAAGAAGTTCATTTTGAAATACCGGGAGAGTTGAAATTTCCAAACACTAAATTTATGGGTGAAAGTGCCGTTAAGCTTCCCATATGCAATTATAGTCCCGACCCTCAGCAAGTAAGTTACCTTAGATTTTTTTCTATTTTAATTTCGTAAGCGTCTTAAATGAACCCACATGGTTTTATAGACTTTCATTTCATTTCTCCACAAACAGGTTAAAGTTAATGTACTTGGCAAACATTTTTCAATCCGTCATCAAAATCTTACAGTGAATGGAAAATGTATGGTTACTATTCCCGTGTTTTTCTCCCCAACAATAAGAGGTGAAATCAATGACGTCGTTAAAATTCATGTAGTCTCAAATAAAAAGCCATATCTTGTTAGGTTAATTGGAAGGTGCATCTAATTTGTTAATAGTTTTAAACTTTTAATCAAAATGTGATATTAGGTAGTGTCTATTTTTAATAAGATTATTTTTACCGACATTTTATTACACATGTTACTTAAAAGGTAATTTTAATACTTCTCATATTATAATATATTTTTAAAAAATGCTTGTTAATTTTGCTAATAAAAATTTAGGATTTTTTACATTTTGTATTTATTGTCATTAAAATATTTTAAGTATTTATTAAACAGTTCTACACCTAGTTTGTAAAATTAGCTAAAACACAAGCCGTGTATATTTCATTTAGAACCCAGAAAAAAAAAAGCCATACTGTTACAAAATGTTAACGATTCTTCATCCATCTTTTAGTGTTCGAATTCTCGCGTCTTTCGATTACATTCGGATTTTGAATAGATTTAATTCTTTGGAAAACAAAGTAATAATCATCTAGTCATTCTTATGGAGGAATTTTAAATGATACTTATATCTACAGCTTTTGACAATGTAAGGTAAAACTTTATTTCCTCTATTGTTACTAATAGTTAATTTTTTTTTTCTAAATCGTTTCACTTCGGTAGTTAAAGAGCAATTATTTTTATCACCCATTTTGCCAATAGTGGTAACTTTCTCAAGGTTCTGTCCTACCTATAATTAATAATCATTATTAATAAACAAAATTTTGTTCGATTCTTTTCTATGCTTCATCCTATTCCTCTTATATTCGTAAAAATGAAATGTCAATTTCAATACTATCGATTGTTTACTTAAAATCTCTCAACCTTTTCTCTTCTCAGCTTAGATGCTATTCCGATTACCTAGATAGTCTCTTAATAGATTTGGTTATTACTCATGGTTAACCTCTCTATAACAAAATATAAATATGGTTTGTTTGTTTTTTATCTTTAACATTCCTGGTTTCAACATACTTAGAAATGTATCACTGTAGTTGCTAAAGGTCACCCCTTCAGAAAATCGTCATTTTTTGTTACTACACAAGGGTTATGAAATATTACTGTTACATCTGAGTTGACGCTAGTCTATTTTTATGTAAGTAAAAAAAAAAAAAAAAAAAAAAATCTTGTCCCTACATGGCGGCCTTCTCTGCTGTGTGCGCTACAACGTTTCGTGTCCGAGGCGATTTCACTTTTAAAATAACCCTTAATCCCACAACAAAAAAACAAAAAATGCAAGTATTGGCAACTGTAGGATAGATCATTGTGAAACCTCTCCTTTCCAGTCATCTGAGATTTCTTCAGATTTTTTTTTAAATAGAATTGTTTCCCGGTGTATGGTCTCATCCACTCACACAGAGAGCTTTAATTTTTTCTCTGTGCTGCCCGATCGCGAAGCTTTTGTTTATCAATAGTTTATTGTAATTTTTGCCCATTCACAAGACTAGATAAAACATCGCCAAAGGTAAAAAGAAAAGAACAATATATATTCAAATTTATATTGAATTAAAATAATTTTAAATTAGTCTAGTAAATCTGTACATAATTTACTTTTATAAATACAACAAATAATAAGGGAAAGAAGAATAAAATGAGGAAAAAAAATTTTTTGGACGATGGTCCCTTATGAACTCAATTTACATTCAGAATCTTCTTTAAAATATTTTTTTACAAATTTCTGGAAAAAAAAATATATGTAAATAAAATTTAAGTTTATAAATAACTATTAAAATCGCGTTAACAAACACGTAATAACTTACAGTATTAGAAAATAAAACCATCTTTTTTATAAAGATACTTTCGATACTAGTATCGATAATTCCCATCTCCTTGGTATCGATTATTTTGATTTCCGAAGCCACGACGATTAGAATTACCTCTATAACTATTTGATGGATTATTATTTCTGAAAATAAAATTATATATATATATATATATATATATATATATATATATATATATAGATAAATATATTATATATTTATAATATATATATAAAATTTATATAATATAATATTATATATAATATATATATATATATATATCCAAGAATTAGGCCAGATACTCTAGCCTAAAAAATTTTGAATCTGGCAGGAGATTGTATATCCGGCCAGCCTGAGCAGTCTTGTTTTTTTATCCCAAATTTCATATTACCTGTTAACAAACTTATATATATAATAGCATACCTTTTCTATAAAGGCATATATAAGCAAACCAATCTATTAGTTTACAAGTATAGCCACTAAGCATCTTAAATTTAACAATCTTTAAAAACATCTTTTCTTTCAGACCTTGCAAGATGCCAATAACGACAACTTTAGCATTATTTTTGGATTTTTTTTTCCTGCCAGATTTAGCATTATTTATATTTTTTATTATTATTGAAAATCATTTAAAACGAACTAAAAAAAAAAGGATTAAAACATCTTTAACCAAGCTACTACATAATTCATCCCATCGGAATAAAACTATGTATCTAATTCCAAACAAAAAATAAAAATTTAAATACCTAAAATATCTATCGGCTAAATTTTCAATCAATTTTTGTAATATATTTTATATTAATATTTATCCCTCAGAATATTTTAGACTTATATACATAAAAGATTACATTATGTTTAAAAAAAAAAATCTCGTGGCATAAATATATAAAGCGTGTTACTGCAAGCAAAGTTTATTATATTAGTATATATATATATATATATAATATTATATATATAAATATATATATATTATATAATATATATATATAATATATATATATTATATATATTATATATATATATATAATATATATTATATATATATATTAATTATATATTTATATATATATATACTTACCCACTATGGACCGATTGTTAATTATTGGAATAATTTTTTGGTTGCCAACGTTCCGTTGTCTTATAGAACATTTCACCACCCCTCGCCCTCTTCTCCTGTATATATATATACTATTATATAAATATATATATATAAATATATAATTATATTATATATATGATATATATATATATATTAATAATACCTCGACATCTCTCTCATGTATATTATATAATATATTATATATATATATTTCAATCTTAGCATAGCAATATACTCTATGAAAATTGCATACGTACCCATAATTATTTTGGCTGGTCATCTGAACGCCAGTTGGCATTCCTAATAAACTGGGGGGACCACCCACCACCGCCCGCCCTTGTAAGCTCCTAATAGACCAGCTTGATTAGAATTCTGATTATGACGTGACCCACCATACTGCCGGTTTCCCCCTCTCTCCTTCTCCTCCTCTCTTCCAGCTACTATAATTTTGTGGGGGTGCTATTGTATTGTAACCCACCCTATTATCATTTTGTCCTTGATTGTGTTGGTTTCCTGAATTACCTGTATAGTGGCTTTTCAAATAAAAAAAATAATTACAAAATTATTACTAGTTTTTTTAAGCACATATGCCAAAAAAGATATAAAACTCAAAAGCAAATAAATTATATCAAAAAAAAAAAAAAAAAAAAAAAACACTATTTAACTCCTACTTACTTAACAGCTCTGTGACCAAAATTTCCCAAAGAAGCCCTTGGCATATTACGATTGAATCCAATATTTGGACGATAATTTCTGTTATCTTGCGGCATTTTTGAGAATCCCCTGGGCATTTCAAAACACGAGGGGGCGCCGTGGTGCCCCCAGGAAGCTTTTCTCGCGGGAAATAGGAAATCTTTTGCGTAACGAGGATCTCTCCATCTGACACATACCACTTTGTTATTTTTCAATTCTTCAAGCGATGGCACGGGTGATGCTAAAAAACTAGAGGTATATATATATATATATAGTATATATATATAATATATATATATATATATATATATATATTATATAGTATATATATAGATATTATAATATATATATATATATATATATATATATATATATATATATATAAATATAAATTAATATATATATAATATATATATATATATATATTTTCCTTCTTTTCATCTTTCCTTATATTGTCCCAAGAATGGGAGTAAGGAGCGCGACGGGCATCGGAAAAGAAAAGCGGTAGAAGAAAAAACATGACACAAGTCGAAAAGAAAGCCCAGCCTTACCGCCCCTCAGTACCCATTATTAATTAGTTGGGAACCCATTCGCAAGTCAGCAAAAGAAAACCATCCACCCTTAAAGCTTCATGGACAGCGAGATGGAACCCTCACTATGGTAGATCGTCAATGTAGGGTTCATCCCATTGCCCAAGGGTTGGCACAACCATACCCCCTCACATATCCCCCCGCCATTCACTCTGTTATACAACCTTTCTTTTTCCGCCTTCTACCAAACTCAGATGGTTCTCTCCTTTTCAAACATTCGTTTACTGACTCAATCCACTTTTTCTTCGGTCTCCCCGCCGATCGCCGGTTTCCAACACACTCGCCCCTATATTCATTCGCTTAACCAACGGAAAACAATCCGTCCTTGGTATAGATCAAACCATTTCAACATCTTTTTCATTTATTTCTCTCATTTACCCCTTTCTTCACACCACACCCTAATGCATACTTTCATTCCTCTCTTTATCAATTCTTCTTACACACCTGGCACACCCCTAAGATTGTCCATCTGAACACATTGAACTTTAGATCTATACTTGTCTATATTCGCCAGACCATTGTCGTATCTCTTCGCTCCTCGCTATACAATAACACAACGGGGGTAATTCAACCAGATACCCTCACTTCACGACCCATTTTCCACTTTTACCCCTAGCACACTTCAAGACTTAGGTTCCCTTAAAAACACGTCAAGGATAAAGTTTCCATTCACGACAAGCTTCACTCCCATCACAATTTCCTTACTTATCACGCTGCATCGCTCCCGCCAGATTTTCCACGGTCACGATCATGGGTTTATACCCTTAAAAATATTTTTAAATCTCAGACACTTGTTTCAAGCTGCATTCTACGATCATCTAAAGCATCATAACTCTCCACACTGAGGAGAGCTGTCCTCATCACAAACCATAACCTTACTCTTATCCACCTTTACTTTCAAGCCCCCTTCCTTTTACACACCCTGACCAATCTCTCTACCAATCTCTCAAACTCTCTTTTCCAGATTAATTTCGCCACACAGAACCACAAGCCATGCGAATATAAAATAGTCGGCATCGACCTACATCTCCATTCCCACCATTCTAACACCATTTCCCGCCATTTCCCCACCTCGAATTCTTTCAATAAACACTACATATATATATATAAGTTAGTAATTATTATTTATATCCTCAACTATTATAGTATACATATATATGATATATATATTATATATTATATATATATATATATATATATATATATATATATAATATATATATATATATATATATGATATAAATATATATATAATATATAATATGAATATAATAACTATATATATATATATAAATTATATATTATATATTAATATATATATATATATATATATATATATTACTATATATATATATACTATATTGATATATATATATATTATATATATATAGTATATATATATTATAATATATATATATATATATATATAATTATATATATTATATATAGATATAGTATATAATAATATATATATTATACACACCAACTATATATATATATATATATATATATATATAATTATATAAGTATATAATAAACTAGCCTAGATATATTATATACATATATATATATTATATATATATATATATATATATATAATTAGTTAATATTTATATACTATAAGGGATATATATATATATATATATTATATATATATATTTATCTTATAGTGTATGGAATGCCATACTATATTATATATTAGTATCTAGTAATAATTTTTATTAAAATTATCCTTACTACTATCCTATATCTGATAATATAGATATAATTATCGCTAATATAGAATCCATATATATTATAATATATATATATATATATATATATATATATATATATATAATCAGAGAAGTTGATACTTATTTAGATTTCAGCAAGTATTTGATAAAGTGCCCCATGCTAATTCGATGCGCAAATTTTCACAATATGATTTAGGACTATAGGCTTTAAACTTGATAAAAATAAATATTGGCTCAGTAACAGAAGACATTGTGTAGTGCTTTGAATCATCAGGAGATTGTAAAAAGTTCTGTGTTGACACATTTTCCGAGAATCTATATAACTGATTTAGGTGAACGAAAAAATATAGTTTTTGTAGGTTTACTTATGGTACTAAACTGGCTACTTCCGTTGGGATCTTGAGGGTTGTATTAAAGTGGAAAACGAATTTCAATAGCAGTGTAAGGTACTTCACATTGGTAACCTAAACAAGGATTTTAATTAGGATACCAATGGAAAATAGCCGGTCTATTCAATAAAATTAATGACTTGGACTGTGGTTATTAGTAGCTAATTTAAGATGTCACATATCTATAAGACAAAAATATTAGAAGTTAGAAATAAAGCTAACAAAACGCTAGGAACTATAAATCGTAATGATTCTTATAATAAGGAGATAATGGACAATATTTTATTAGATAGTTATATGAATACTTACGAAATATTATGAGCCCCCTATCTTTAATGATCCGTGAGCCCCTTATCTATGGTGCCATTTCCAAGACCCACACCCTTGATAATAGTACCTGCAGGTAGATTAAAAAACATAAGTGATATACATGAATCGGTACACATAGAGCTACAAGGGTGATTTATAGTCTTAACAATAAATGTCATGAGATTGAAGAAAATGGACATTTTCTATAGGAAAGAGGACTTCTAGAGGGAATGTGATTCAAGTTTGCAAAAAAGTTTTCATCTCTTAACATTTCGAGAAAATACTTCCTCAGCATTGAATTGTTACATATTTTTAAAATAGTTTGCCTTAAAATGTGAGTTAGTAGCTCATTTGCAACTTTTAAAAATAGGTTTTATATATACAGGAATGATTTTGATACTACATAGTTAATGTGCATTGCTGCCGTTTCCTTTTATCATTTATTTTAAAAAGAACCTTGCCTTTGGTACCAGTAGCTGTACCGTAAAATAAAAAATAAATTAACATATATCATGCTTGGTTTCAATGAGAGTTATAAACTGTGGTTGGGTACTGCAGACATTAATTTATGTATTAGCCCTCTTTTTAACTTAAATTGCATGTACTAGGATAGCGGGTGCATAAATAAAAAAAAAAAAATTTAAAAGAAAATATCATATCAACAATTCTAAAAATTAAAAAATTTTCCTTTGATGTTTCTAATAATCAGAAGAAGAGATATACAGCTATCTAATGAACCCTACATTTTACCAAGTATTTTTCCAAAAAGAAAGAGATATTCCAGTTCCAACTGGAATGGTAATTGAAATCTGAAAATTCTTGGTGCGAGGTTAATAATAAATAATAATAATAAATAATAATAATAATAAATAATAATAATAATAAATAGAGTATAATAATAACAATAATAATAATAATATAATAATAATAGTTTGGTTAATAGTTCCACATATAATAATCGTAAAACGCGATGTAATAGCACCCAAAAAAATTATTAATTAACATATAAATAACTTCACAAATGTGGTCCAAAAAAGTCTATAAAAAAGACACAGAAAATACTTCATCTAAACTTCTCCCGAAGAAAAATCATGTCCACTTCCTCAGAAAGGGTGTCCATAAGTTCGAAAAACTCTAAAGTTAGGGCTTACAGCCATCCTGGAGGTTCAAAGGTAAGAGCGTCGGGCTTTCCTCTCAGAGTCGCTTCGTCGAATTCTTTTTCCTTTTAAAGCTAAGAAGAAAACTATTCCTGTTGAGATCATTTCTTCAGGACTCTTAAGAGCTTTGTTGAAGATTTGTATGTTGTTGCAATATTTCGCCTACGAACTCACGAGGCATCTTCAGGCAGAAATGAAATTAATTTGTGGGAACGGCTATGATGAACATTTGGCTATTACATCGTTTTATTATATTGTGGAACTATTAACAAAATATTACATCATTAGCCCGTTCGCCACAAATTAATTCATTTCTGCCATGGGAAGATGCCTCGGAGTTCGGAGGCGGAAATTAATTGTTTGGCAACAACATACAAACCGTCTTCAACAAAGCTCCTTAAGTCCTGAAAGAAATTTCTAATGCTTAACAAGGAAATAGGTTTTTTTCGTAGCTTCTCAAAGGTAAAAAGAATTCGACGAAGGCGACCTCTGAGGAGGGAAAGTCCGACGCTCTTACCTTTGAACCTCCAGGATGGCGTAAGCCCCCTACTTACAGCCATCCTGGAGGTTCAAAGGTAAGAGCGTCGGACTTTCCTCTCAGAGTCGCTTCGTCGGATTCTCTTTTCCTTTGAAGCTAAGAAGAAAACTTTCTGTCGAGATCATTCTTCAGGACTTAAGCTTTGGTTGAAGACTTGTAATGTTGTTGCAATATTTCGCCTCCGAACTCGGGGCATCTTCAGGGAGATAATGAATATTATTTGTGGGAACGGCTATGAATCATGAACATACTTGGCTATGTACAGTTCTACTTTTATTATATTTGTGTGATGACTATTAACAAAATTATTCATCAAATAAGTCCCTCGTTCCAAAATTTACATTTCATTTCTGCACTGTAAGATGCCTTCGAGTTCGGGGCGAATATATTAGGTGTGCAACAACATACCAAGTTTTTTCCAAACAAGACGATATTCAGTTCCTGGAAGAAATTATCTCAACAGGAATAGTTTTCTTCGTAGCTTTCAAAAAAAGAATTCGACCCGAAGCCTCCCTCTGAGAGGGGTCAGGAAAAGTCCGACGCTCTTTTCTACCTTGAAACCTCCAGGATGGCTGTAAGCCCACCTACTTTAGAAGTGTTGCGTTTTTCGGACTTCATGGACGATCCCTTTCTGAGGATGTGTGGACATGATTTTCTTTGGAGAAGGAGGTTTAGAAGGAAGTATTTTTGTCTGTTTGGGGTGGGTCTTTTTTTTTATAAACTTTTTGACCACATTTGTGAAGTTACTTATATATGTTAAATGTATAAATTGTTTTTGGGCCTTATTTACATCGTTATAATAATAGATTCTAATAATAATAATAATAATAATAATAATAATAATAGGAGATATTTTCATTAAATTATAACTTAAAATCAGTAAATTAAAATAAAAAATTATAATTAACTATTGTTTTGTTTTACAGATTACAATTTCAAGTCTCAATGTACCATGGTTATTTGTGGTAGCCGACAATAAAAATTTGATTTATAAAAAGGGGGAAGGTGCAAGGAGGGGGAAAGTAGGTGCTTTGCAAGGAGGGTGAAAGGTTTTAGGAAACGGTCTTTACAAAAAAAAAGGAACCAGGGGGGCGATACACTTTAAAATAACAACTAAAACAAATTTCATTACTTACTCATTTTGTGCAACACAATCTTTGGCGAGCAACATCAAACCACTCATTCCTTGAAATTTATCCCCGTTCAACGGAACCTAATAGTAATAATATAAAATAAATAATAATAATAATAATAATTAATAATAATAATATCAACAAATAGAGACAACTTATAACATTAACTCCTACATATGAGTAATCCCATGATAATACCTCAGTGTCATACGGCATTCCCATTCTGTACATGTCTGTGAGTTCTTTGTGTGTCGCCGTGGCTTAGGCCCGACATAGAGTCTGTCATCACCCCGAACATTCCTTCGTATCTCTTCGTCCGTCAGTTTATCGTAAACGTGTTTCAAGGCACCTTTTAATCTGTATATAAGAAAAAAATAAAAAGAAATAAAAATATAAGCATACAGAAGAACACGTCAATAAAATCATTTAAATATTTAAAAGTCTTGCTCCATTGAAATTTCAGTTGGAAAAAATAAAGATAACACAATTAGTGAATAAAATCATCAAAGACAGCTGATAAGAAAGTCATTAAATGAAAAAATTTGCATAAATAATAAATTACGAAAATACTGATCTTAAAAGATTTTTGTTTTCACAAAGTTAAATTTTTGGATTTAATTTATTTTTTTTTTTTTTATTCAAAGGAAAACATTAATCTAATTGACCTATATAAATAATTAACATTTAACAAAAAAAAAACAACAAAATTAAATACTTTAAGAATAATTTCACAATTTCTTTTTAGAAATGCACAGATTACAGTAATATATTTACACCATGAAAATATTTTTCAATTACTATTTTATTTTAAAGTTATAGTCGGCCTAGTAGGTTAATAAGTACATATCTAGTATTTAATTAATTTAAATAAATGATAGAAAACTAAACGATCTTGAGGTTATTTATTACCTAGAGGCCTCCACGATCCACACAAATCATGGTTAATAATAAGGCAACGGATTGCATACGAGCAAATTTTCCCGCCATTAATCAATGTTTAAAATGCTTCTGGATAAAATGTCAAGTTTATATTTGAACTCTGGTCTTATCAGTCAGCCGTTATATGGTCTCAGGGTACATGAGATTCTTATCTACCAAGCCCTGACGGAAGAGCCCTAAATATTCAAAACTTGCTCCAAGGGATTTTTTTAAAAGAGAGCCGGTCTCCCCCACAATCGAAACGCATCACTTCGACATCCATAGCCACATTTGCGACCAGAAAAGATCGAGTCTGTAATAGTAGATTTGCGAAAGGCCACGCAGGGAACCATATAGTGGATCATCAGGAAGGCCATACTAAGTCTAAGGGGTAGGGGGAAAATACCATCCAAGAGACCGCCTGATGAATACCTGCATAGTAGATATTTAATATTAAAAAACACCAATCATATAATATTACCGTCCTTGGGGTTGAACAAACATACCTATATGAACCACAAAAAGCCCTACCGTACTCAAGACTTATTCACCTTTGTATCCACAAAGGGGTAAGAA